>AWVW02012247.1:0-10054 GCA_000500225.2 Phytophthora pinifolia
CCATATGTGTATTTTAGATTATTTTTTGCTCTTGTGTTATCTAGTGTGGACTACCTGGTTAGTCACTTTCCAATCGACAGAGCGATGGCGTCTGTGTTCCTTGGCGACCTGAACGACTACATCCAGCCGGCGCAGGCCTGTGTGAACCCGCTGTTCACATCGGACCCGGCCAAGAGCGAAGACCAGAATGACGCGCAGCCAGCTGGCCTGGCCAAGATCACGCTGCAAACGGAGCTGTCGGCCGCCGACTTCGCTGTGCCGCAGCCCGTGAAGCCCAACATCATCCGCACCACAACGCAGGAGAAGGCCACCATCTCGCTGGACGATTGTCTGGCCTGCAGCGGCTGCGTCACGTCGGCCGAGACTGTGCTCATCTCCCAGCAGAGCTACAAGGAGATGCTGGGCGTGCTGGACGCCAAGACGCACAAATGCGTGGTCGTCACGCTGTCTCCGCAGTCACGTGCGTCGCTGGCCGCGCACTTTGACATGCCAGTGATCGCTGTGCACCGCCGGCTCGTCACGCTCTTCCGCAATCTCGGTGTGCACCTCGTGATCGACTCGACGTGTAGCGGCGACTTGGCGCTTCTCGAGTCTCGGACCGAGTTCCTGCACAGGTACCACAACCAGCAGAAGACCAAATGGGCGAGGCCGCCGTCCTCGGTGGCAGTCTCGTCCGCCAAGACGGAGTATCTGGAGCCCAGCACCGTCGCCAACCCGCTGCAGGACCCGCTGCGGGCAATGCCCATGCTGGCCTCGTCTTGTCCTGGCTGGATCTGCTACGCTGAGAAGTCGCAGCCGAACGCCATCCCGTTCATTGACACAACCAAGTCTCCGCAGCAGATTGCAGGCTCGATCGTCAAGCGCTTCGTGAGCGGCGAGCACGGCGTCACACCGAGCGAGGTATACCACGTCGCGGTGATGCCGTGCTTTGACAAGAAGCTGGAGGCGTCGCGGAAGGATTTCCAGGACCCCGACGACGCAACCAAGGACGTGGACTGCGTCCTGGCGACGACGGAGGTTCTTGAGCTCATTGAGTCGCTGAATGTTGCCTTTGCGTCGCTTGAACTGGCGAATCTTACGCCAGAGGAGGTCATGCTAAGCGGAGTATCACAGGACGGCTCCAGCGTCTTGGGCAGCAGCTTGAGTGCTAGCTCGGGCGGTCAGCTTGAACACATTTTCCGCTTCGCTGCCAAGGAGCTCTTTAACGTGGAGGTCAACGGCCCGCTGGAGTACGTGGCTGGACGCAACCCCGACTTCCGCGAGGTGTCGTTGGTGGTGGAAGGCAAGGAGGTGCTGAAGTTCGCTATCGCCTACGGCTTCCGCAACATCCAGTCGATCATGACGAAGATCAGGCGGAACCGCTGTCCGTATCACTACGTCGAGATCATGGCCTGTCCGAGCGGATGCCTGAACGGTGGCGGCCAGATTCGGCCCAAGTCGACGCTGCTGGCGTCGGAGTTGCTTGACAACGTCGCCAGCCGCTTCCAGGAGCTTCAAGTACGTGAGCCAACCGCCAATCCGGCCGTGAAGTACGTGTACGAAAAGTATCTGGGCGGCGCTCCGTTCTCCGAGGCAGCCCGTGGCGTGCTGCACACGCAGTATCACGCTGTCCCGAAGATGGAGCAGGCCAATCCGCTGGGCATCAAGTGGTGATCGCCACGGAAGTAGAACAAGCCAGCGTAAGCTTAGACCGAATCGAGCTCCATTTTCTTCTTGTTTTGTCGTGTTTAGTGGCTCCGATGTCTGCCTTCGTTCAGGCGCTCTGCTCTCTGTACACATACACGCGTTGGCGCTTTGGACACGGTTACTTCCGGGAAGCCTGCGCTGTGATCGCCATGGTCTCCTTGGCATTGTGGCCAACGTGCACGGGGCAGAGCACGCTGGACTCGTCAGCCTTGTGCTGGCCGTCCTTGACTCCCCACAGGTACTCGTGGATACACACATCCCGGAGGCCGTGGCGAACAGCGCGCACCTTGGACACGAGCCACGCAGACATAGAGCTCTCGTCGATGGTCGACGAGGGGTCCGTCGACTGGAAGTTCTCCACCTCGCCCAAGAAGGCCTCGCGCCAAACGTTGGCCTTCTTCTTGGTCTCCAGCTCCTCGTCGTCCAGCCACTGCTGGCTGTGCAGCACCATGCAGCCCATAATGACCGGCAGGTACCAGAGCGACGCCAGGAAGACCTTCTGCGCTGTGGCGTTGCTGGGCTTGGCGTAGAACTTGTGCGCCAGGTAGATGGTGTAGGCGTTCACGACCGTGCCTTCCACCGCGAACATGTAGCTCGTGGCGTCCGTGAGCGCGGCCATGATCGGGATCGCGCCCATGTAGTACGAGTAGCGCAGTGCCAGCGCGGCGCTCCGCGAGCCCGTGGGGTCGTTGCAAGCCACCATCTTGTAGCCGCCGCGTGCGTAGTCCTTGCGCGACCGCCAGCTGAGCGCGAAGAAGTGCGGCATCTGCCAGCAGTACATGAGGTACGCGTGCAGCGCGGCTTCAGGCGCGAGTATGGTGCCCGTGGCGGCGGCCCAGCCCATGAGGGGCGGGATGGCGCCCACGACGGAGCCCACCCACGTATTCCACTCGCTTTTCATCTTCAAGGGCGTGTAGACCAGCGAGTAGAGGCCGATGTTGAGCGCGCCCAGTCCTGCCACCAGCGGGGAGCAGCCGGCCGCCAGGACGACCGTGCTGGCCGTGGCCGTGGCCGCTCCGAAGGCCAGCGCGTGCGGCCGCGAGATGCGGCCTGAGGGCAGCGGGCGGCGGTGCGTGCGCTGCATCTTGGCGTCCAGCTCCACCTCCCAGCACTGGTTGAACGTGTTGGCTGAGGCGGCGGCCAGTGACGTGCCAACTGTAGCGGCCGCGAAGGAGCCCCAGGAGATGGGCCCGCCGGCCATGAGGAAGCCCGCGCCCGTGGTCATGACCACCAACGCACTGAGCCGCGCCTTGCCTAGCTGACTGTAGATCGTGAGCCGGTCCTTGAGCGTCATGGCCGTAGCATTGTCGGCCACCAGCGGGGCCGCGTCGACCGCATCGACGACCGCTGTGGCCGCCGCCTTGGCCACTTGGGGCGTGGGGCGCGCGGACAGCATGCTGATCATTTGGGGCCGGCGGCCGTGCAAGGCAGCCAGCGCGGCGCGTGTGCGTGCACGCGGAGCGGAGGCGAGCGCGAGCATGGCGAGAGAGGAAGGAAACAGTGACCCAACGCCACCGCCGAGACCTCTTCGTGTCTATCACGGCTCTGCTGGTGATGCGGCGATTTGTAGGGCCACGGCGGGATGGGTTGTACCGTGGGGCTTGAAGACAACATCTATGTCAATTCACATAACTATTGTATACTACGGTTCATTTTGCAGTATATTATGATTATATTAACCATATCATGTTGAAGGGTATACGTTTTAGTTGAAGGGTCATACAAACACAGCCACTATGTTAATACTGTATGAGCAAATCGCAGAAGTGGCACCAACCGAGAGCCGTACAGATACCGCTGAGTAAATGGCACGCCATCTGTTATTCGAATACTGGAGGTTATTATAGGAATACAGGAAATAAGACTATGCAGTCGAGATTAGATTAGATCTCAAACTAAGATGCAGCGTTCTCTGTCTGATTTCCTGAAGCAGTTCGCGATGGTTGTTTTCTTTACTCGCGCAACGACGGAGAGAGCTCGTGCATTGCGAGGACCTCGATATTTTGCTCGATCGTGAGCTACTGATGTTTGGGGGCCACGTCGTGCCCATTGTTGCGTCGATGTTGTAAACTAATGGCGCCGCACTTCTTGCAAATACCAAACCAGAAGATGATTCTGCTGTTTATACGCATCGCCGTTACGAGATAATTTAAAATGGGCGCCGTGGTCGAACGAGTCGAGTCCCCATCGGCTTTGTAGCACGTGCAAGCAATTGAAGCAACAGCACTGAAAAGCAGCTTATTGAACAATTGATCGAGAGCTTCCAGGGCTGCAGAGCCATGTCGGAAAATGTGCAAGTCGCGGTGCGGGTCCGCCCGTTCAACGAGCGAGAAAAATCGATGGAGAGCACGTCATGCATCCGTACGCCGACGTTGTCGCTATGAGCTCTATCAACGGCGACTAACAACGTGTCTTGCAACTAGGTATGGTGAAGGAGACGCAACAGACGATCATCACAGATCCAGAAACCAACGTGGACAAGGTGTTCACGTTCGATTACAGGTGATCTGCACTGCGGCTTCGTCCCCAGTTCGTTGGTTTGCTCACTGTGCTTTTCGTGGCAACAGCTACAACAGTTTCGCTCCTCCGTCTGAGCCTGAACATGCTTCTCAGAAAACGGTGTGGGAAGATATCGGTGTCAAAGTGAGTGTGAGGGTTCGAGTTCGTTTGGTTTCTTTCGGTCGATTAACTTCGTGTTATGACAAGGTGCTCGAGCACGCGTGGAACGGTTTCAACGTCAGCTTGTTCGCCTACGGACAAACAGGTACAGCACTGTCACAATTGCAGCCTCGCGACAACAAACGCGCTGATTCTCTTCATGGCAGGAGCCGGGAAATCGTTCTCGATGGTAGGTTACGGAATGGACAAAGGCATCATCCCCAAGGCTTCCGAGGTGATTTTTGAGCGGATCGAAGGAAGCACTTCCGGTGTCACGTTCAAAGTGGAAGCGAGTATGATGGAAATCTACAATGAACGAGTCAAAGGTATGGAAACACGACTTCTTTGTCGACTTCTTCTTCGCTGAAGCTAACCAAGCCGCTTTCAGACCTGTTTAATCCATCGTCCGACAATTTAAAAGTCCGGGATCATCCAAGTCAAGGCCCGTACGCTGAGGGTCTCACTCGAAGCGCTGTCTCGTCGTATTCGGAAATCGACAGGGTGCGTCAAGCTTACAATTGTCGATTGATATACTCTCGCTAACTTTCGCTCGTTGTTGTACCGAATCCAGCTGATGAATGCTGGTATTCTCGCGCGAACAACAGCGTCGACGAACATGAATGCGACCAGTTCGCGGGCACACACGATCTTCCAAATTATTGTTACGCAGTCCGAGCTGAACCCGTCGACAGGCAAGCTCATGGACAAAGTGAGTCGAATTAACCTCATCGATCTGGCAGGAAGTGAGCGAGCTGCGAGCACGGGAGCGACCGGTACTCGGTTAAAAGAAGGCGCTGCTATTAACCAGGTACGCTTTAGTTTAGCATGTGGCTCACGACGTCAGAAATGCTTGAAGAAGCTAGGCTCACCACGTACACAAAGTCGTTGTCAGCCTTAGGAAACTGCATTTCTGCGCTCGCAGACCTTGCGAATGGCAAAAAGGTGCTAGTCCCGTACCGAAACTCCAAGCTCGTACGTCTCTCCAACCTTTACGCGTTGCTACTTGACGGGATAACGTTGTCTTCGGGATTCCTTTCAGACTCACCTTCTCAAGGACTCACTGGGTGGGAACTCGAAAACGATAATGATCGCCGCATTAAGTCCTGCGAGTGTCAACTATTCGGTACGGCCCTCGTCTTGCAACCTTTAGGACAGCGGTCGAAGCACCTTTAACCAGGTCGTTTATCAGGAAACACTAGGAACTTTGCGCTATGCTGACAGGGCCAAGCAGATCAAGAACAAGGCAATCGTGAATGAAGATCCGAATCAAATCCTGATTCGACAGCTGAAAGACGAGCTTGAAAGGCTTCGAAAGTCCATGATGGACAACATGGACGCTCGGCCACCTTCTAGGGGGATGAACAGTAGCAGCGGCAGTGGAGAAGGTGCACTTGGGGGCTCAATAACGCCACGAATCAACACTGCCCGGGAGCGGGAGCTGGCTGCGATTCGAGAGCAACTGGAGGAGAACCAGCGTTTGCTCCAGGAAAGCGAGGTTTGTTATTCACGTGTTGCTGCGTTCCACCAGGGCTCTAACGCTTGCTTGTATGCTGCTAGAAAACGTGGAATGAACGCCTCAAAGAGACGGAAGAGCTGGCTAGGAAGCGTGAAGAGCAGCTCAAGGTGCTTGGTCTTGTTAGCAATGCAAGCGAGATCAAGGAGAAAGCCACGACGAATCCGCACCTGCTCAATCTGAACGAAGATCAGCAAATGTCCGAGAAGCTCGTCTACTTCATCAACGCCGGCGGCAACAAAGTTGGGCGTATTGACGCAGATGAGGAGCAAAACATTGTTGTCGGAGGCCTCGGTATCATGAAGGAACACTGCGTCATCACGCGACGGGAGCCCACAAACCCAGTGGAGGACGAGGAGTCCGAGGGTGCAGCACGGCCCAAACACTACTCACTTTTCATCGCGGCTTGTCGTGGGGCGAAAGTGTTCGTGAACGCAGAGCCATTGAAAGAAGGCGACGCGCTGGAGCTGCACCACTGCGACCGGTTGATACTAGGAAACTCGAATGTTTTTCGTGTCGTGATTCCTTCCGCACGGCCAGCAAACCCGACTGCGGAGGAGCTTACGCACGAGTCTCGCTTTGACTGGCAATGTGCGATGAAAGAGCTGAACAGCAAGCAGCTTCAGGCCACGCTGGAGGCTGAAGCCATGGCTGCAAAGGAGAAACGCGAAATGGACGCGCGGATGAAAAAAATGGAGGAGCTCATGCAAGCAGAACAAAACCTCGCGGAGGAGAAGCTAGGCAAGCAACGAGAAGAATGGGAGCAGCATGTGCGTGTCTTGAACGAGCAAATGAAAGTCAAGGAGCTGGCAATCAAGAGCCAAATGCAAACCGAAGGCGACAACGACAAGAAGAAACTGGCCGAGCAGTTGGCGCAGCAAGAGTCCAAACTAGCCGAGGAGCTGGTCAAAGCGGAGCTTTTGTTCGAGAAAAAGCAAACCGAGCTCGTCGAAAGGCAACACGAGCTCGAGATGTCGCTGCAGAAGCAGATGAGAGAAGCCAAGGCGCTTGGCTCGCAGAAAGAGCGCGAGCGTATCGAACGAGCCAAGTTTGACGACCTGTTGCTTCAATCCATTCCACTCGTGAATGAAGCAAACTCGATCGCTGACGAACTCCAGAAGCAAACCCTTTTCACGCTGAGGCTCACTACGAACGGACCAACACTCGCCGCTCTCGCCGGCTCAGCGGAGACGCTGGACGATGAAGAACTTGCAATCAGCAATGGGATCGGAGCCGAGCTCAAGGTCGAGGTGAACTTTCAAGAGTCGGGCACATTTCGCAGCGTGATGTGGAGCGTGGAGCAATTCCACGCGAACGTCTACGTGATGCGAGAAATGTACCAGACATTCATCGAGCACAGCCGTTTACCAGCCTACGTGGATACCTGGAAAAGCACGTACGGCGACGATTGCGACCCATTTTATGAGCCTCCCCGGCCTCAATTGATCGGCAAAAGCTTTCTTTTCCTTCGGAATCTCGTGTTTGGCTGCAAGATTAACGAGACCACAGCCATCTTCAACCACGTGGGTGGCAACAGCGGTAGCTTGAAGTGCGAGATAACCCCGACGATCTTGTCGCACGAATGGCAGGCGCAACAGCATCGATTAGTCGAGACTTGCCCCGAAGACGTAGCGACGCTTGCTCTCCCCACACTCTCCAGCTTCATCGGATCCAACATACGTCTCAATATCGTAGTCGAATGTCTCCGTGGAATCCCCGGAAAGCTGTGCAAGGATGCTTACGTGAGTTTCCAGTGGAGTGGCAACAGCGAGAACCAAAACGAGCAGATGGAGCACAAATCGGAGCCAACGTCCTCGCCGTCCATCGATCCCCAGATTGATTTCCATGTCGTCGTGGAGCAAGCCATCACGCTCGAACTGATCGTATTTCTCGAGAACTCGCCCTTGGAGTTCAATGTCTACGGAATTGTGCCGAGCAGCAACTTGAACAAAGTGGCGTCTCACGCAGTCGATCTCAAGAACACCGCGTCAACGACCGAGCTCCTGGACGGCAATGGCTCTGTGAAGTTCTACGATGCCGACAAGAATGGCCGCAACACTCTGCTCAGTAAAAAGAAGTCAATGCGGCGTCGTAAGGGGAAAAACGTGGAGGAGGAAAACCTGGCCACGATCGTGCTGCAGTACCGAGAGCAACTCGCCGTTCAGGAGAAGACGTTGGTGGAGAACACGCTGGAGCTCGAGCACAAGACGCAGGAGGCCCTCGCTCTCCAGCAGTGTCTCGACTTCGAGCGAGCGCAGAATACGGACTTCCGTTGTGCACTTGAAAGCCTGGAGCGAACCAACAAATTGCTGAAGGCCAAACTCGAACAGCAAATTCTGACTACGGCGGTCACAGCTTCAAGCCTTACGAGCGCTTCAACTTCTGTAGCTATGGCAGTGGCGAGTGGAGAACCTCCGACGCTTATCCGCAAACGTACGGGGCACCGAGAGCCAAAGACCGCGAGAAAAAGACGATCTCGAACGGAGACTGATCGACTGGTCAAGGACGACAGTTCTCGGTTATTAGAAGCATCGATAGCAGATCCCGTAGCCGCCAAGCCGGTGGAAAGGCAGGAATCTCTTGCCCAAACGGTCAACTTTGACGGGCTATTGGGGAGCCAGCGCAGCGTGCGTGCAGATGGGTCCATGGCGACAGCCACAATGAGCCGGATAACGACCTCCCCACTTCTAGCTGGGGAGACCGGCATCCCGCTATCGCTACCGGAAGGTCTTGTAGTCCCCAAACGAACAGAGAAGCCGAGGAAAAGTGAGTGCACAACCATGTAATATGAAAGTATATTTACTTTCAAAGTATTGGCAAGCCACCACGCACTCTTCCATTTGAAGTGCGTGGCCAGCTAACTACTTCGAGTTGGAGATCGCCAGCTCGTTCCGATAAATATGAGGGTACTGCAACTCGCTTGCAGTGTGCGATCACTGCGGCGACGATGACCGCGAGTACTTGATGCGGTTGGAGATCCGCCCCGGGATGAACCTGCGCAGCGAGCCCCAGCTCTTGAACCTCTTCATCTGCGTCACGGACTTGCGGATGGAGCTTTCCCGTCCCACTCGAAAGTCGTGCAGCGTTCCTCTGTAGACGCTGCTGCGCGAGAGGTCCTCCACCTTGACGTCGAAGTTGGAGAAATGAGCCTGCGTGAGCTCCGTGGCCTGCTCAAGTGCGTCGCTCCATAGTCGACTGGTCTCGTAGTCCTCGCGCTCGTACAAATGCAGCTCCATCTCCTCGCCGTACGGGTCCTCCACATGCAGCGCGCCGTCCACGCCGTGCCAGGAGCTGGCCACGGCGATATGCACTAATGGCTGGGGCTTGATACGCCTGCTGGAGCCCTGGTTGTTGCGGTACAGCAGCAGGAACTCGTTGCGCAGCACGGCGTACACCTTGGTGTACCGGTCGCCGTCGACGCCGTCCTCGCGTCGGGCCCAATACATCCAGCCCTGAATGCGGATGTCCTGAGGAAGCGGCAACGAGATGCGCGACGAGACGGGGGAGACGCTGCTGCTGAGAGATTGGAACGATGGTGGAGCGGCGCCAGTGCAGCAGAAGGTCTCCCCTCGCGGGTGCAGCTCCGCGTTCGACGCGTGCGGCGTGAACGGCAGGTCGACGAACGTGGCGCGAGACCGACGCAGCCCCAAGCTCTCCCTGGAGCTCGCGACGAAGAACTGCTGCATCGAGTATCTGTGCTCCATGGTGAGACTGGCCTCGCTCGCTGCCGGGCGCAGAATCGAGTGTGGTGCGGCAATCGGTCTCTCTACCGAACGAGCCATGGAGCAGTGCTGCTCCAGTACTCCTACAGCAACTGGCACGTCCAGAAAGGGCCGGGCGCAAGACATATGTAACTGAGGATTGTTTGGGCCTTTCATGGTGCCACGTTGGGCGGCTCACAGATATCGCGATGCCGGCGGGGAGTGTAATGCTGATACGCTAGGTACAAACCTGTGGTCCGCCTTGGCGAGCGCTCATCAAAGTTGTGCTTATCTGTTCCAGTGCAAATGATGAAGGAGCGGCGGCCATGTGAGCTCAATTCAAGCTGTATCGTCCAATGAAAAGTGGTCTATGGGCTTTTCGCCCAATGGTCGCCTTCTTCCCTTAATTTGTCTCTAAATATAAATTGTGCAGAGGTCGATTCACGACTTTGCACTCGAGACGCGTTCATCTAAATGGTACTCATTCATTCCCATT
>AWVW02012527.1:0-15446 GCA_000500225.2 Phytophthora pinifolia
GCCTCAGCGGGTTTCTGAAAGGCACATACGAGACGTTAGTATCGGGCCTCACACACCTGAGAGAGAGAAGCCTTATTACCAGATACTGGAAGCCCACGACGTCGCGCTGGCCCGCCCCGACGCCGCCCAGTTCCACGTCAACGTGAGCCGCCAGCAGCACCACAGCGTCTCGCTTTAGTCTCCGCTCGTCGCACGGAGCAGCAGCAGCCGCCATTAGCGCCAGCGCGGCGAGCAGCACGCGCATCAGGTCGGTCTTTAGTCGTCCCCGATCTTCGCGATGACTCGCTGTTTGTATGCGACGGATTGGAGCTTCAAAAGACGCGCGATATATGGGCGGCTGGAGCTTCCACGCACTGGCGCTTGCCAGCGGCACGGCGGCGGAGGAGCTGGCGGCCAAGAGGGATCTGCTTGTCAGACTGGAGGCACTCTCGGGATGGAACAGACGATGCTCGTATCGCGTTGTAGCGCGGACGGCGCTGGAGGAGCTGGTGCGGGTGACGCACGCGGAGGAGGTGGAGGCCAAGCGACACGAGGAGAGGAAGGCGGCAGCGGAAGCGGCTGTAGAGGGGGAGGAAGCAGTCGAGGAAGAGCAGGGAGAGAAGGGGGAGGAGAAGGTGGTGGTAACGCCGTCGTTGTTGGCCCTCGCCTTCCAGCGCCTCGTGAGTCAGGATAGGCGAGAGTTCCTCGAGATTCGGCAGCCAGAGGCGGCAGACGTGGAAGAAGCAGAGCAGACCCAGACTCAAGTGGAGCAGGAGAAGCAGGACGATGCTTCAGAGGGTAATGAACAACAGACGATGGAGCCAACGCAGACGCCTACGCGCGTGTATCTGCTGGTGGACTACCCGTCTTCCCTGGCTGAGATCAGGGCGCTGCTGTTGCTGGGGGAAGTCGGTGCCGCATCGCAAGTCACTGACGCACCAGAGCAGCTGCCGCTACTGCCGCTAATTGACGGAGTGGTTCTTCTAGCAGATCGAGGTCGAAACAGAAGCGGCTCGACGAATGTACAGCGCAAGTCTGTCATAAGTGTGGACGGAATCGGTCCAAGGACGTCCATGATGGAGGCGTCGGTGTTTCAAGCTGCAA
Source organism: Phytophthora pinifolia (assembly GCA_000500225.2). Lineage (NCBI taxonomy): Eukaryota > Oomycota > Peronosporomycetes > Peronosporales > Peronosporaceae > Phytophthora > Phytophthora pinifolia. The sequence goes on from AWVW02012527.1 coordinate 1,084, forward strand.
ACGCTGTTGTGAAGGCGTTCTATGAGGCTGCCCAGGTGGGAGGGATGGAGTGGAGTGACTTTACGTTCACGAGTGTGGGCTGCAGCACAGAAGCGTCAGTGGCCAAACTGCCTGAAGAACTCGAGATGGAGCTCGTTAAGACGGTGGAGTCGGTGGCGGCTCACAAGTTTGCGTTCAAGAGCTGGGTGGCATCGACCACGTTCTCTGCGATTCCCAGTGCCTCGGAAAACGACACTGCCGCACTCCACGAGGAGTACGAAGCTGTCCTAAGCGGCGTATTTCCTGGTAGTGTTGCAGTCAGCACAGTGCTGTTTGCAATTACCGAAGCCGTGGCGGCGGCTTCTTTCCCTCGGGCAAAACTGCCGTCTGCATCAAGCCACAGCAGCTCGATGGATTTGTCCCAGTTTGACGGCTTCATTGAGCATGGAGACTTGGTCGCCCGTCGAGTCGCAAGTGCTCAACTTTGCCACGAAGTGTTGCAAGCAAAAGGGAGTCCGTGTCTCCTTTCACAAGGGAACCACCGAATTGACGATATCGAGAGAGCCATGTGGAGCCGTAGTGATCTGCCAGGCGTCGGCAATGAGGGACGGAAGGCGATGCCCAAAGTACCCGAGCTATCCGAACCGGAACGCAGCGTTCGTGACACGGAGCTCGCAACGTTTTACAAGTCCCCACGCTTTACCTGCCGGGTGGTTCACCTGACACGACAACTCTTGCAGGTCGAAGAAATGCTGGGGAAATCGTGGCAGGGCAAGTTGCAGCCTCGTGGATTTCTGGAAAACTTATCACGTGCTATTCTACCGCAACGAATCGCGTCGGTGCTCCAGCAGAATACCCCCGACGTTTACTCCAGCTACTACGCACCCACGGACTCGCTCTTGTTGGCGTGTCTCCCGAAAACGGCACCTGGCCGGATGCAGTCGTCTTTCTGGGTTGCTCGCGACTACGTGCGTCACCGACCGGCATTCAAGGACTGGGAGCGCGAGCAGCTCGTTTCCGAGGAATATCTCACACCCCGCACTGAGGCTGCAGCGAGTGCTTGTGTACCGTTGTCTGCTGGGCAGCTCTCGTTGGTAGCAACCCAGACTTGGTCCATGTATCCTGCTGATCACAGCGTAGTGAGAGTTTATCAGACTCCTAGTGGGTTGGTTTGGCTCACCGTCTACCATCACGGGTGAGTTTGTATGGTTGGAATCTGCTGTGGCATGTTCCTGTTTTACTAACCAATGCGCTGTGGATAGCGAAACGTTTGGTTTAAGGCCGAAGAGCGTTGCCGAGGGAGGAGAAAAGCTCAACGAACATGGCTCCGTGCTGGAACCTGAGCGTGTGGCTCACTTCATGGCAGCATTTCAAGACGATTCGACACTTCATATTTCCGAGGGGAGAAGGAAGTTTCCTAAAAAGCCAGACAAATTTTCTACGATCGCGGTAACCAACTCGTTCCCGAACGGCCTCATTGTCTCCGCTGGCTCGGACGGCTCCATCATCCAGCGTTACGCCCAGGAAGGTTGTAGTAGCAACAAAGCTCGTCGCGCTGGTCGCTCAGCAAGCGATACAAGTGGTGAAGAAGACGAAATTTATCGTGTGATCTACGGGAATGGAAGCGTACTACGGGTGTTTCAGTGCGAACGCAAAGAAGTCATCCTGGCAAACGGCCTCGTTCGCGTAGTCCAAACCTGTAAGAAGCACCGCCACGACTCGAGAAAAGCGGCCAGTCAAGGGAAAGAGCTCCAGCCGCCTCCTGTCACAACACTCACGGTTGACCCAGAGACCAACGCGTTGGTAGAGCGACGCCCAAACGGCGCCATAATTGTCACTTTCACGAGTGGCGCCCGCGTGACATACCATGACGACGGCACGAGAATGTACATGAACGCCGGAAGCACACACGTACTCGTAAAGAAGCGAGGGTTCGCCGACGTTTGCATCGATCTGGAAGTGAACGTGACCGCTCAACACCACGCTGCTGGAGAGCGCGTTGCTGTTACGAAGGGTGGTCTGCGCGTGCGCAGCGTTGTGAACGTTTATGACGGAACGTCCGTCGAGATCAGCTACAACACTAAGGTCACTGCACAAGTGAACGGTCGAGTCACCACTAGGAAACCCAGTGGGCAAGTTGTCATAGCGAAGGACAGCGGAAGGGTGGAATACAGATCTCGTCAGGTAGCCTCGGCGCATCAGGGCTCGAAGGATGACGACGATCGAGACGTGACGAGCCACACTGGCGTCTACTATTTCGATTGGCGCCGTGGGCAGTTCCAGCTTTGCGACAACGAGCAGAACCAGTTTCATGTGGATCTCAGCGGAACGGAGGAGGAGCCGGGCCCAACCGTCTCGGTTGACCTCGCGGGCGTTGTAAGTGGCCCCGAAGCTGCTCGATATGAGGTGGACAGCATCCCGGCAAAAGCCGTCATCAACGAGCCGATCGAGCCCCACCTTTTCGTTCTCAACGGTGACGGCACTGGGGTCGAGATTCTGCGACCCCGAGACATTGCCGAGTACATCGCCGATGCTGCATCGGAAAACCAAGTGGAAGACTTGACGGACCTCGGGTCTTCGGCAACCCGTCACCATGTTTTCATGCGTCAATTGAGTGCGCCTGGAGACGCCGCGCGACGGCCGAAGCCCTTGTTCAACGACGTCAAACTGCACGAGGAAATGCTGGGGCTTCAGCAACCTGTAGCCACCGCTGGCAAGTATCTCAAGAGCTACTTCGCCGAGGCAGGACGTAGTTTGACTCAGCTGCAATTCACAACAGTAAGACGCGTCCAGCAAGTTCAGCCGCTTTCTGCACACGAGCTGCTCGAGATGCACGATGGCTGGGCCAAATGGGAGCAATGGCAAAGGCAACGGGAAGCCAGCAAGGAGTGCTACAAGGTGGTGGATCCTCGTCAACCGGATGTGATTGCCCAGGAGCTAGCGATGCACAAGAAAGTATTGGCTGCTTACAAGGCGACCCGCGCGCGGAAGAAGATGGCTCGGCAGAAGGCGCGCGAGATGAAGGCCAAGAGCGTCACCCAGGAAGTGAGTCCTGGGCTGCGCATGGAAACCGTTCAGGAGGGCGAGGAGCCCTTGGGTGGAGAGGGCGAGGACGAAGACAACTCGGACGACGAGTTTGGTCAGTATGGATCGGACATGAGCGACGACGATGTTGGCGAGACCACCGACGTGGACGACCCGATGGAGCTGCTCTGGTCCGCGTTCTCCCAAGCCGACGCGGAAGGCAGGGGGTTGCTGTCCGTCGCTCAGAGTACGTCAGTCCTGCTGGCTTATCTCGTTGGGTATCTCCGGATCGGCTCATTGTGCATGTGGCTTGTTGTGTGCAGCTCGGCTGGGTGTGGTCAACGTGCTCGGCATTGGCGTGACCACGAGCGAACTCACGGAGGCGCTCGTGCGGCTCAAGATCCCGCACCCGTTCAATGTGCGTGCTGGCCACGACTATTACTTCTTCTATACGGTGTGGCTGACCCTTTCCTCTGTCTGCTGGCTCAGGTGAGCTTCGACGTGTTCGCCGACCTGGTGGCATTCTTCCGGAAGGACAACGGCGACGGCGAGGACAACCAGGGGCCCGAGAGCCCGAACGCTGGGCCGGCCAGCCGTATCCCGTATCTGAAGTATATTTCCCCAGAGCAACGCAAAGGACCTGGTACGCCGCGCACGGCAGCGGCAGCGATCGCAGCAGGCTCCGCCGCCGAAGCGGTCCGAGTCACGAGGCGTGATGACCAAAACAGGTGTTGATAGCCACACTTTCAGATCTGGTATTCGGTTCAAGAGGGGGATAGAGACGGGCCTATAATTGGACAGCAAAAAAAAAACGAACGGTCGCAGAGGCAGCCATTCATTCATTTTCGTGACTCCAGCCCCGCAAGCAGCAAGAATGACCGGCCCTCCGTCCCCCAAGCGCCAGCGCACTGATGACAACAAACCGGAGGAGAAGGAGCAGGACGAGAAGGTGGTGAAGGTGCTCGAGTCCGTGCAGGAGGTGGAGGAGGAGTTCGAGAAGATCAACGTGGAGCAGGCCCGCGAGATCCTGGTCATCGAGACCAAGTACAACGCCAAGAAGCGCCCCACGTACGTCAAGCGCAACAAGCTGCTGAAGGACATCCCGCACTTCTGGAAACAAGTGGTATGTACCTCTCTCCTGTCTGTCTAACGGCAAGGAAACTTGTGCTGACTCTGACTCTGGCTATGTCGTTGTTTGTTGCTGCTGCAGTTTGTGAACCACCCGCTGGTGGGAAACTTCCTCACGGAGGACGATGAGATGCTCATGGACTTCCTGGAGGACTTTGACGTGACGTTCGTGGACGACGAGGGAAGCTTCAAGATGGAGTTTGTGAGACCCCCCCTGCCTGGAAGCAATTTTCCATCGTGTGACTTCGATGACTTATGGGTTGTTTCCGTGCTGCTCCAGACGTTCAAGGAGAACCCGTACTTTTCGCCTTCCAAGCTGTGGAAGCAGGTCAAGTTCTCGGAGGACGAGGACGAGGTGGAGGTCACCGCGTCGGAGCTCACCTGGAAAGACAAGGCCGAGATGACGGAGGACTCAGAGAAGTTCCCGTTCTTCCAGGTAAGTTGAGACTGGGTTGGTTGATGGGCTAGTGCTTGTGTCTAATAGCGATACGTATGCGTTTCCTTCGTGGTACAGTGGATCGCGTCGACGGACGGTGATCAGGACGTCGCGGAGGTCATCAAGGAGGAGGTGTGGAAGACCCCTGTGCCGTTCTTCCTCATGGTACGACTGAAACATTGGGGCTTTGAGTGCCTTGTTGTCTAGTAATTTACCGCCTTTCTCGCTTTGCCATTGCCCAGAACGAGGAGGAGAGTGAGGAGGAAGAGGCGGAGGAAGAAGGCGATGAGGAATAATTTGCTGTCGACGTGCCAGAGGTGTATGCAGCTTGGGCGCCAATAATTGAATTTCTCTTTAGCTTCAATCGCCATCAGCTGCAACGTGTGCCTCGCTCTTGGCTCTTGGCTGCCCTCATGGGCCCTCCACCTAGCTGCTTTTCTTCTTGACGTACATGGCGCTTGGCAGCCACTTGATTGGGTTGCGATTGAAGATCGGCCAGTTCGGCAGAACCAACTGCAGCATAACAAGCAGGTCATTTTAGCTCACTCAGTTAATAAATACAGCAGCCACGTGGCAGCCGTCTCATTCCTACCAACGCGCTGAGGACCGTCGCCGCGACCCAGGCCTGGAACGGATAGGTGAAGTCCTGCTGCAGGTAGCCGTAGATCCAGGCTGGCGTGCAGATGACCACGAAACACACCACCAGCAGAGTCTCCGCGTGTGACTGCCCCTTGTAGTCGACCATTGCCGTTGCCTTGACAATTTAATAGAAACAATAAAATGATTGGCTAAAGAGTTAGTGACTGGATTTACGCTCGAAAACAGCAAAAACTGACAAAACAATCGCGAAGTTCGCATAAATTGGTCTCCTCGGTCACTACATGTACAGTCTAGTTTGGTGTGGTGCACATCCCTATACCCATACTGAGGCCAAGAGAAAGCGCGTGTGGCTAGACTCCAGCTCCTCCCCACGCTCAACTGCAAGATGCTGGCCCGCGCTCTGCGATCGTCCGCGCTGTCCCGCGCTGCGAGCCGCCGCTTCATCGGCGGGTTCGCTGCTGACGCGTCCGCACCCACCGTTGCTGAGAAAATGTATGTGCGTTAGCAGCGTCTATGCCCTGTATGGCTCCTAGTTAACCTCTCTCTAACCTCATTCGAATGGTATTTTTCTCAGTGTGAACGTGGTGCTGGTGGACTACGAAGGCCACCGCCACGAAGTCAAGGGCCGCGCCGGCCAGACGCTGCGTCAGGCCTGCGAGATGAACAACGTGGACTACGTCAAAGACGACTCGATGGGCGGCGGCGGCGTGTTCGACGCCCGACGCGCCGACTACTACACCGAGTCGCTCTTCGGCGAGGGCTCGGTGTCCCCGCAGTCGCACGTCGTGGTGTCCAACGAGTGGGTCGACAAGCTGCCACCCGCCAACCCTCGGGAGTGCCACATCCTCGACACGTACGTGCCGAAAGAGGACCGTTCCGCCAACTCCCGTCTGGGCACGGAGATCGTGCTGCAGAAGGAGCTGGACGGCCTCGTGGTGGCTGTGCCCGAGGCGCCGCCCGTCGAGACCTACGAGTACGAGCACGAGTACGATGAGGACGATTACGAGTCGTACGACGACGAGCACCAGCACGCCTAAGCCTTTGGCCGTCGGCGGCTGTGGAGGGAGCCAAGCCCCGCCACCATAACTAACAAGAAGAAACAATGCAAGGTAAAACCAAATCTGCCTCCTAGTCTTTGGGCTTCTTCTTTTGTGCAGCTTTCTTCTTCTCGAGCTCGAGCTTGGCCTGGTGCTTGATGTCGTGGCGCTTCTTCACCGTCTTGGAGTCCAGGCGGGCGCTGGAAGCTGCTGGGTCGTCGCCGTCGCTGTGCTCCGCGTTGTTGCCCGAGTCGTCTCCTCCGTCGTACGGATTCATCTGGCGCTTGTCGACTCGCGACACGCGGATGTTGTAGCGGACCTTGTCGTCGTCGCTGCGAGTATCGAACGGCAGGCCGGCGGCGTCCCCTGTCTGGCCCGTGAGGCTAACCATGCGGATGCTGTTCTTGTGGCGGAAGCTGGGGCTGGGCGTCGCCTGCAGGTGCGCTTCCTCGCCCAGTATGACACGCACGGTCTTTTCGATCGAGTCCACGAGTTCCAGAGCGTTCAGCTGTTGCACGGAGCCCACGCCCAGCAGCTGAGCGATGTGCAGAAGCCCCAGCTGCAGCTTGTCGTGCAAAGTGCGTAGTCTGGCGGCTCGCTCCTTCTTCTTCTGCTTGACAGCGTTCGCCTCAGCCAACTGCTTCTCCAGCATCTTGACGTTGACGCTCGTCGTGGAGGCTGCCGCGTCGTCGTCTCCATTGGCGTTGGCCGCCTCGTCTTCCTGCGAGCCGTCGAGCTTCCCACTGGAGCTGCCGCTGAGCTTGAGATTCACGAACTGGGTCTGCAGGAGTTCCAGCTTCTCGCGGTACTCGAGCACGCGCTGCTCCGCCTGCTTCTCCTCGTTTTCCAGCTGCACCGAGTGGTCGAGCTGGTTCTGCCAGCAAAGCAGCGCTTCCTCGGGCTTGTTGATGCCGACCTGCCGCAGCGCGCCCAGTATCCCGTCATCCTTGTAGGCGCTCCCGACGTACATCTGCAAGCTCTCGGCATTCTTGTGTCGAGCTATCGACGTCTCCTTCATGTGGATCAACTTGTCTTTCGCTCGCACGAAGTTGGCGTCCACCGGTGCGTTCGGCGTCGAATCCTCCGCTGGGCAGCTGAAGTCCGAGATGCTGGGGCTGAGAATCGAGGAAGTCTTCTTTGACGGAGAGCTCACGTTGGCAGGCTTCACGATGCTGTGGCCATCTTTCGCTGAAAGGCTGGCGTAGTACAGTCGACGATCGAGCTCTTGACGCCATCGCAGACGCGAGAGCGCTTCCTGGTGGATGGCGGCCTTGTCTTGCGTCACTTGCACGAGTTTCGGGACGTCGAGACTGGCCAGCCGCTTCTCGTACGATACGACCTGCGCCTTCTGCTGCAGCTCCACGATCTCACGCTTGAGCTTCGCCACTGTCGCCTCGGCAGTTTCGATTGTCTTGGGGTCTCGAGCGGGGTTCAGCTCGCAGTGACGCAGGATCAGCTTGTAGTACTCGCTGCGCTGACGACCCAGAGCAGCTTCGTCGTTCACGCTGCGAATATTCTCGAGCAGATCGTCGATCTGAGTCGCGCTTTGGCCCGCTGCGGTGATTTCAGCTCGAGCGTCCTGCACGCGAGACTCGAGCGCTTTCAGTGTTTCACTCTTCTCGCGTGCAACGAACTTGATCCGGTCGTATTTCATTCGGAGCTCCATCAGTTGGCTCTGCAGCAAGAGGGCAACAACAAGACAAGACGTGAGACCTCCGGAATAATGCAGGAACTTGCGCAACAAACCTCAAGCTTCGAGACGGAGCCCAGCGAGCCTTCGCTGTTCTCTGCCGACAGGAACTCCAGCGCTCCCATTTCGTTGTCTGCTGTGCACTCGGATGCGACTGACGGAGACACTTTGTGTGGCGGTCGGCGCTTTGCTGGAACCAACTTCTTCTTCTTACCGAGGCCCTTGGGCAACATCACACCAACGGGACATTGAGGCGCTTTCTTCGCTGCAGCACCTTTCTTCGTTTGAGGCTCTCGGTGCTCGGTACTAGCAGCTTCATCTCTCGTGTTCGTAGTGGAGTCGCCATTTGCAGAGCTCCGGCGGAAAACTCGACTTTCAAACGCAGTTCCGATCAGGGGAAACTGAGTCCAAAGCCACCGCCGAACGTAGTAGCCATCCTCGGAATGAATCCCCAATGCGTCGATTTCTTTCTGCACTCGCTCCGCCTCCAGCTCAGACAAGCCCGTCGGTGAAAAAGTACCAAGACTGGTAAGGAACTCTTGAAGCTGAGGAGGCTTGGGCCGACTGAGCACAAGGTTGACGACTCGAGACTCGTCCACTTTCTGCCACGCTCGGAGGAAATCGGTGATCGTGAGGAAGATAGAAAGCAACTGCTCGACACTCGGCATTTCTTGGGCGATGTACTCGTCCAGGGAGCGAATGAAGTCGTCCACTGGGTCGTGCATGGAGCAGTTCGACGAGAGAACCACCCAATACGAGAAGAACTCTTGCCGATTCCGCTCGCTCCACCACAACTGGAACATTTTCATGTTAACCAGTGCGTTCTGCAGCACGCCCCACATGGAACATCGCTCCAGCTGCACGGGCAGTTCATCGACACGGCGCTGACACGCCTCCATTGCTTCAAAATACACTGCCAGCTCACGGTAGTAGCAATTCCGCAGCTGGTCTTCCTGCAAAAAGCCGTACCGAGTCAGTAGTCGAAGCTGGTTGTGGCTGAGGTCGTAAAGTACAATGACGCCACCCGCGTTGTCTTGATTGCCACTGCCTTTGCTGGCGCTGATAGCTGGAGTAGCAGACATCGCGCTGTTGTGGGAGTGCACTGCAGGGCCGCAGTCGTACCGGCGAATTGTCATGAGGTGGGGCTTCAGGAGTGACAAGAGTTGCTGGCAGACGCTCCGCGAGACGCTATCACCAAAGAGCCGAGCAAAATCGTTCTCCGACAACCCGTAGCGAGACACGGCAAGAAGCGAGAGCGTGTGTCGAACCAAAAGAGCACGCTGCTCGATGGTAATCTGCAGACTTTCAATGTCTCCTTGGACGGTGGGCTTCGTCGACGCACCGCTGTTGTTGCTGCTATTCGACAACTCAATTGCTGCGCCTTTGACTTGACCATTTCGATCACCAGGGAGTGACGAGGTAGCTTCGAGTTGTGCTGTACGTTCCTCCAGCTCAGCGAACAGATCCTTCAGTAGGATCGTGTTCCACTGCTTCATCAAAAGCTCGTAGACGACGTTCAGTCGGCTGCTCACGCAGGCTTGTTCAAGCCACTCTCGACGCTGGGCGCTCTCGCTCGGATCAAACAACTCCAGACCGTTGAGCAGAAGTCTCACGTACAACGGATTCGAGCTTCCTCGAGCGGCTACAATAAATCCCTTCTCTTCGGAATCGAGTCGGCGAGAAAACCTTCGCTCGTACATCTGCAAGGAGCCACACACTTGATTAACCTCTCTTTCAGGTTGTCATCGGGAAGGGATGAACTCGCTCACCTCTAGAATTGCCGCGCACGACACTTCGTCCAGTGGTTCGGCCACCATAAACGCAGCATTGCGGCGGCGTAGTTCACGGATTGTGAGGGATTCCTTGTCGCGGGGTGGAAGTGTAGCATCGTAGAGCAGATCCCCACTACTCAAGGAATAACAGTGAGTTGTCAAGAGCGAGCACCGCAGGTGTTTTGAGTTGATCCGACGTACTCGCTGTCATAGACTGCCGGTTGACGGACGATCTGCTGGCAGCGATGCAGATGACTCTTTCCATCAGCGCTGATCTGCGTAGTCGAGACAATGATGCGAACTCCAGCAGGGAAGGTGTTTGGCAGCCACGAGAGCGAATCCCCTCCATCTTCAGTCCTGATGCAGTCAATCCCATCGAGAACAAGAATAATACTGCAAGCAATCACCGTCAGCAAGGAGGTTCAAGCCAGCAGCTCTACTACATCTCACAGGCCAAGAGATCGTACCGTTTCCGTTTCGAAGCTGGTCCTGTCGTGTGCTCTCCTTTTCCCACTGCAGCCTCCAAGCACCGGCTGAAGGAAAACTTGAGCTTTTCCTCCTCGTGCTCACGTGGGAGCTCGAAGTCGCGCAGGCTGTACGAGATCTTGAGCTGGTTCATGAACCGGAATAAAAACAACGAGAGCTTCACGCTGTCGTAGGAGCATCCGCTGTAGTGCTCGTAGATGAGTTCTCGTGTGCCTTTAATCGAGCTCCGCCGCTCCTCGGCCCAGTTCGCCAGTAGTGCAGTTTTCCCATCGCCTGGTTGTCCGACCACGACCAACAGCGCCGATCGGGCCTCACGGTCCCATTGGCAGTGGTCGTTCAGGATGTGGAAGTAGTGGCTCGTTGGGGCGTAGACGAAGTCTTCCTTTCGACTGGTTAAGCACGCCACCAAATGCACTCGTCAGCTAAGCCTTGAGGTATGTGTACGTCACTTGGTCCCTTACCTATTAGCGAAAGCGTGATGTGTCGCCGTCTCTCGACTCACAATGGAGCTCTCCACTCGAGGAGGGGCGGAGGAGACATCCGCGTCGTCGAAAGGAGTCGACCCTGTGCTGTTTTCGGGTCTCGACGCGCTCGACAGCGCTCGACCGCCGGTATACGCGCTGCCTTTCTTACTCGGCGATGGCGCCTTCCCCATGCTACCTGCCACGTAGAGAGGATCTCTCCGCTGGGCTGCCTCTCCCCAGCAAGTTGGTGAAACCGAGAGTCGCCTGCTCACGAATCTTTTCATATTTAGCAGCCACGGGTGGTAAGGGTGCGAGTCTCTACTGTCCTGGCTCGCCCAGTCGCCGCAAAGCTGCCAGGCGAACTTTCTCGCGCCGATCAGCTAGTGTCGAGTCCGACGACGACGAAGTGTCCACGGTGCCGCCCATAGTCTGGCCCGAGCCTGCCAGTTTGCCACACAAACTTGCTGTTAGAGTCGACCACAAGTGATATGCCACAGCAACTCACCAGAGAATGGCGTGTAGATATAGTCGGAGCGGCGCGGGGCTCCGTTTCCGACGCCCTGGGGCGCATTGGGGTCCCCCACGGGCGCCTGATCCGTCATATCCGCTGGCATGAGACAGCTGAGGAAGGAGCCCAGGTAGGCTGCCCGGTTTACGTAGCCCGGAATGGGCTTCCCCAGCAGCAATTGACACAGTGCGTCAGCGTACGTGTTGCAGTTCCTAGCAGCATCAGAATCAGTGAGCTGGCCCTTTATCCCTCTCAGGCCAAGGCTCCGTACTTGCTGAAGAGGTTGTAGGCTTCTCCCTCGAAGTCGGGACGCAACGAGTAGGCCAGGCGATGGGCCTCCTGGAAGCTGCCCTCGAAAAAGCCCATGTCGATGGACTCGCGGAACTTGGCGCCTGCAGGGCAGCCGTTAGAACAACCTTAATCATCTAGCATACATGTTAACATGCCTTACCAGGAGCCTGTCTGGGGCTGGAGGAGAAGACGCCGGCGCCGCTGGCGTACGAGAACTCCTCGCCGGCGATTTCGACGCCACTATGGAAGATGCCGAGCCCCAGCGCTGCAAACACCACGCGTCAGATAGCCGGGCAACAGAAGACAGGAAGACACAGTAGACGTACGCGCCATGAACTCGTTGGCCTCCACGAGGTCGTAGATGTTGAGCGTCACGGCCGTGCGGGGAGCCATGCGAGAGGAATCTCAGTGTGTGGTCAATAAATGATTATGTTTTTTAATCAGATTTGAAAGGGTCATGTTGAAGTTGCCTGACGCCCTTCTTGGCGGCCTCCTTCCTCGCCTTCCACGTGCTCTCGCGGCCGCCGCGACGCATGGCCAGCTCCAGCTCCTGCTCCAAGTCGGTACTGCGAGCGTCGAAGCGCTCCAGCTCAGCCAGCGCGATCCACTCGAACAGCGGCACGATGCTCAGTGCGCTAGGGGCTAGCAGTGTGGCCGCCACCTGCCGCGCAAACCTCACGGCGCTCTGCGGCGTCGGAAAGCACTGGTACACGTGCACTACGACGTCCTCGACGCACGATACGGCGGCCCCTGCAGTCGGCAGTGAGACGCCCACGCACGCGAAGCGCTGGCCCGTGGCCTGCAGCAGGTCGGCGGCGCTGAACTGCGCCGTCGAGGGGGGCGCCGTGTCGCTCGGGAAGTTTTCCAGTGCCATGGTCATCTCGTCCTCCTTGTAGACGGCGAAGCGGCTACAATCGCAGCCTTCCGACAGCCCGGCACTCTTCTCCACGACGCATATCTGCCGAAACAGGTTTAACGCGTCCTCGATATCGCGGAATTTGCCGAAGACGCGGAAGCGCGTGAGCTCCGCGTGACCGGCAGCGCTCACTGCTGCAGCTGCTGCTTTACGGAGCTGGTCGGCGGCAGACTTGGCTGACCTCGACAGTTTACCCGTCGATAGCGACAAGGAGATGCCTCGGGACGCCGGCCGAGCCGACTGCTCCTTCATGAACCCCAGCACGGCGAAAGGCTGGCACACGCCGTGAACAGGATCCCAGATCGTTGCTGCAGTGGCCACGGCGCTTAAAGACGCACCAGCAGGGTTCTTCGACGCATTGAGAACGCTGTCCGCCTTTTCCGTTCTGATGCGTCCGCACCGGCGCAAGTCAGTGCGGAACTCCCTCGCCTTGGGCGGCACCTCGGCGACCTCTTTGATGCGAGACACGGCAGAAAGCAAGACTCTCTTGTCAATAGGAACGATGTCGCCCATGGCGCTCAAGCTCTTCGGCCGATGATTTAGCGACTGACTACTGGCTTCCGATCTGGACACCGAGTCATCCTGCGCCACGGGGGACAACTTTGCTCGGCCAGACCCAGCTTTTCTCGCGAGCACAGTGGTGGCTGACGATCTTCTCTGCAGCAAGTGAGACCCCGAAGCAGATCGAAGCACTTGCGCTTGCAAGGCCAGGATGTCTAGGTTGTCCTGCGGGAGCGACGAGCTTCGCTCTTTGATGGGAATACTGCTAGGAGACACAGGGCGGTCGTCGACTGGCGCTTCGTCTGAAGGTGGTGCAGTTTTCGAGTTGTTCTGCTGGGCTTCGGTCGGGCTTTTGCTTGCTTGCCGCGCTACAGCCGGGGTGGCTTTCTTAGCAACCCCTTTGCGCCACTCAAGCATGAGAGAACCAGGATCGACGAGTGTGCGAGTGTCGTTCAGTGGCAGCAGTGGGGCGGACTGCGACTTCCCCATCATAGCAGCTTGGTCAATAGCGGAACGACCGCCGAAAGCCCCGAGCGGTTGGTACAGGTTTTCAGCCATGATGCTGCCAATGAAGGCCTTCTTGTACTTCTCCCATGCCACTGATTTCAAGGCGCGACTTTGAATGGATTCGCGAATATACCCGTTCGAAGAGCGCTGAAGACTTGCGCGAGCCTCCGCTGACATGAGGTGGAAGATGTCGAACCGTGAGAGAACTAGGATTTTCATGGGCGACTCGGCCAGGATGGAGTACTCGCGGATGAAAATGTCGTTGAATCTCCCCGCTGATGCCCTGCAGAGAGAAACCCGATCAGCTTAGTTGCTGCCGAACCAAAAGAAAGCACATGGGGACGCCAACGTACTCGGCACAACCTAAGACTGAATTCGGCCCGTATCGTCCAAGCTCATACACTTGGCGTGCGTTGGTGATCGGATGTTTGCCGTCGTGAATGATCCGACACTCTCCCCGGGTTACAATGAAGAGTTCGCCCGCTCGTGATCCCTGAAACACCAAAGTCAGCAGCCAGCAGCAACACGATTGAAGAGCTACGTGAACCTACCTGCTTGCAGATTTCGCCTTTGAAGGGGATGTACTTCTCCGTCATGACCGAGCACATGCCTTCAATGGTGTTGTCATCCCACTCGGGCCCCATGAAGTACGGGTTCTTTCTCAGCATCTGCGCGTACTGGGCGTGGTATTCGTTCTGGTACTTCTTAATCAAAGGCTCGTATTCATCCCGACCTAGAACGAGCAATTCACAGAACTCGGTGCACACCACTGTTGCTCGACGCACACCGTCAGCCTGAGAGAGCGCTAGTTCACCGAAGTACTCGCCCTCTCCGAGTCTAGAGACCACGCTCTCCTTCGTTTCCTCGAACCGATTCTTGGCCCGGACGGACACGTCTACGCAGCCCGTGAAGATGATGTAGAAATGTCGACCCACTTGACCTTCCGCGAAGAGAACGGTATTAGTGACAGCACTAATGAGGCGCATCACCTTGCAGAGCTGCTTTCGGACCTCAAACGAGAATC
>AWVW02012642.1:0-13974 GCA_000500225.2 Phytophthora pinifolia
TTCCAGAACGCAGGTTTCAAGCTGAAAATGAAGAAATGCCGTTGGGGACGCGACCAAGTGTCATTCCTCGGACATGTAGTCACTCCTGCTGGAATCCTGCCGAATCCTGAGAAGGTCAAGGCGGTCATCAATATTCAGAGGCCTCACGACCTGCACACCGTGCGTGCGTTCCTCGGCCTGACCAGCTACTTCCGACGATACATTCCTGGGTACGCCGGAATCTCGGCCCCGATCGAGAGGCTGAAGATAAAGGGTGCTGAATTCCGATGGACTGAGGATTGCGAGGCTGCGTTCCTACAGCTAAAACGCCGGCTTGTGGAGCCTCCTATTCTAGTATATCCTGACTTCTCCAGACGCTTCAAGCTCTACGTGGACTCTTCCAAACTCGCCGTCGGCGCCTGTTTGATGCAAACGGTGGACGGACGGGATCGCGTGGTGGCCTACGCGAGCAAGTTGCTCGTGGGCTCCGAGAAGAATTGGATTCGTAAAAAAGACGGCACCTCAGAGATTGAATGCTGGGGCATCGTATGGGCGACGCGCAAGTTCAGGTGCTGCTTGGACAGGCAGGAATTTGACTTGTTCACGGACCACAATGCGTTGACCTGGGTATTCAGCGCTGAGAACCGTACCAGCAATGCTAAATTGGCTCGCTGGGCGATGGAACTCTCGCAACTGAGGTTTAAGGTACATCACAGACCCAGTACGGCTATGGGTCATGCGGACGGTCTCTCTCGTCTGGAACCAAGGACGGTCGGCGCGCTGACTATGGCGGATCTATTAAACGACCCCGCCGACGACAGTGACCGAAGCGTCCTAGTCGGGGAGCCGAGGGAGGACGCCGACCTGAACCAAGGAACGGAGGCCATTCCAGCTCCGGGTTTGATCGAAGTCGGGGAGCAGAGACCCCACTTCGACCCTCCTGTTGGGGAAGCTGGGACGGAGGACTCCTCGCGCGTCAACGAGACAAGTGATCCCGCGGACCCCGCTGATCCGGGAACGCTCAATCCAAACCTCGTCGAAGAAGTCCTGGAGCCTACCGAGTCCTCGCCCGTCGATGAATTTGGCCTGGACATGTTACGCTTCATTGAAGAACAGAGGAGAACGCCGTGGATGTTAGCGATGATCGCGTTCCTGGACGCAGGGGCTTTGGCGCTGAACGCCCAACTTCGAGTGAAAATCCTACAAATGGCTCCGCACTACGCCTTGAGGAACGGTTCGCTGATGCGGAAAGTACACCTGAAAGCACACATCGGCCCGGCCCGGACAATCCTCGTCCCTGTCGTCCCTGTCATGCCGATGCCTTTCATCGAAACGGTACTCCACTATTGCCACTCGGACGTGCTGTCGGCTCACGCTGAATTGACCAAGACAATTGATAAGGTGCGCAAACATGCGTACTGGCAAGGATGGAAGCGTGATGCTACGGAATATGTCCGGGCTTGTTGGTCTGTGGGAGCGGCAAAGGTTACCGACCCTGGAAGAACGGGTTGATGCAACCTATGCCCGTCGAAGATCTATCAGGACCTTTCTCGCTCTTGGTGGTCGATGCAATCGCTCCTCAGGTCACCACGCCTCGAGGACACAAGTACATCCTCGTGTTCGCCGACTACTTCACCCATTGGGTGGAGGCCTTCCCGGTGGTCAACCTGGACACGCTCACCTTCGTGAACCTGATGGTGGATGAAGTGATAGCCCGACATGGCGTCCCGGAACGCATGCTGAGTGACCGAGGCTCGAATTTCATCTCCGCCTTGGCTCAGTCGTTTTACGAGACTCTTGGAATCAAGAAAAGGCCAGTGGCTCAGCGCCCCCGATCAGTGGCACCTCACATCGCAGTCAAGGTGTACGAGCTGCTGTAGAAGCTGCTTGAGATTGGATTGATCAAGCACTCCGAGTCTCCATGGGCGGCCCCGATTGTGATTGTTCTCAAGAAGAATGGCGTGGATATCAGAATGTGCATCGACTATCGTGTTTTGAATGGCTTCATTCGACTTTCCAACTATCCACTTCCCTTGATTGATGACCTTCTGATTGGTTTCGAAGGTGCGATGTGGTTCATGAGCCTAGATATGGCAAGTGGCTTCTGGGCAGTCCGAATGACGGAACGAGCAAAGTTAATTTCGGCGTTCGTCTGCCCATTCGGCAACTTTGAGTGGGACCGCATGCCATTTGGCTTGAAGAATGCGCCGCTGATCTATCAACACATGATCAACAACTGCCTATGGGGTTTCGTGCGGTTGCCGCCAGAGGAGGAAGCACTCGTGAATCAGGATGTCCTACATTTCCTGAAGCTGGATCCCCAGAAGCCAAGCCAATGCGATCCCAGATCTCAAGATGCTGATACATCCCGCAACGACGATTCCCGATGCTGACGGACCAAGTGATGGTGTTCAAGAGGAATGTTCCTGCACCACATCAGATGGGTCCAGTCCTGGGACGTAGTTCATATATCGACGACATCGCTCACGGTGCTGCCACTTGGGACGAGCTCTGTGATGATTTGGATGCTTTGCTCTACCGGTTGCGATACTGGAACATCTCGGTTAGTCTGCCCAAGAGTGAATTTGGGAAGCGGACCATTCCGTTTCTATCTCATGAGATCGGCGCCGAAGGTATCCGGGCTACACCGAAGATTGCAAAAGGCATCGAGGATCTACCGTTCTCTAAGACTCTGATGGGAGTGCAATCCTTCTTGGGCAGCCTGAATTATTACCACAAGTTCATCGAAGATTTCCCTGTGGTTGCCGCGGTCCTGTACGAACTCACGGACGATCAAGTTAGAGCCAGCCAGATCTCACTCGGGCTCAGGAGGCTTTCGCCATCCTGAAAAGGAAGATTGTGTCCACGCCACATGCTTCGACATCCTGACCGAAGCAAGCCATTCGTGATCATTCCGCATGCCAACCAGTGGGCAGCATGCGCAGTGCTCGGCCAAGAGCATGATGGCCGCATCCAGCCTGTCCGTTTCACGGGACGCGTCCTGAATGACGCCGAACTGCGTTACCATATTGCCGAGAAGGAAGTGATTGCTGTGATGCGAGTACTCCGGGTGTTCAAGACTCTGGTTGAAGGATGCCCATTAGTGGTGTACACCAGGTACTCGGTCCTGAAATGGGTTATCAAATTCAAGACGGCCGATGGACACATGGTGCCCTGGGGCGTGGCCCTCTCGCATTACGATCTGGAAATCCGGAAAGTGCAACGTGATGAAGGGCCTGCTGCCATCCTGGGTGCAGGCATCACACCTCGCGAACACCTAGATGAAATCGCTGAATCTCTCATTCCGGCCAAATGGCGCGTCGTCAATGCCTGGTCCGGAATTAGCCCCACGGACGCCTGCAGCACAAGTGATGGCAATTCTCACTGGGCTGGGGCGGCTGAGGCATCGGATGAGAGCCGCCCTGGTCGTGCGCAGGGGGTAGGGAGGTGCCGCCAGTTGGCTTCTGATCGCCGTCGGCGCTTGGAGCACTCATGATGTCTTGCAGCGTGAATGTTTTGCGTTGTGAGGCCGGCGCCCTCAAGAAGGTGGATTGAAATCCGGCAGTTGGAGCTGGGACGGGGCGGAGAAGTGCGCCAGTCGGGGAAGGCAGATTGCTATCTTGCGACTCTGGCTGACTCGACGACCGGTACGACCGCCCTCGTGTGGAAATCTGTTCATGGTCTTTCACTGCGATGGTATTTTCCTCAGTGAGAGACCGTGAGTCAGAGGGGCGGTTGACACGAGGCAACTTCGGATTTCCCGTTGCCGCCCGGTCGCCCGGCTTGCATCAAGTATCTAGTGTGAGAGCGTGGCCCAGGAAGGATCATCCAGGACGAGAGCCAGGCGTGACACCTGGGTGGCTGGCCGAATATTAAGATACTGAAGTAACGCGGAAACGGCCAACCGGGGAGAGTGAAGTGGCCATCCTGGATGACGCTCGATCCAGGAAGCTATGTGATGGACCAAGAGCGTCAGATGAGAAATAGCCTGAAGAGAACCAAGAGCGACCATGAAGACGGAATAATAACAGCGCCCGGGGCCCTGAGGAACAAGGTGGAGTGATGACCCGAGACCGCAGGAACGAAGTGGAAGCTGAACTTCTTGAGTGGTGGATGTGCAACCTGGATGACAGGTGCCATCCTGGATGGTGAAGTGACAGCCCGGGTGACGGTCGACATCCCGGATGATGGAAGGATCTCGCATCAGCCAATCATCGTGGAGAGATCTTGCGACAGATGCGTGCGCAAGGATACGCAAGGTGGGGGATCCACGCTGACCAAGTGAAATGCTGCCGATCCTTATACAAAGACAAAGTGACAGCCAAGATACCGTTGTCATCATCTGATGAGTGTTCCTGCAATCAGCTCGACGTGGAATCCGTCGTGCGGCGCGCCCATACAACAACCAAGTCATTCTGGATGCGAGTGCACACCGAGGTAGCGGAGACCGCAAAGAATCCAGGTGACCAAGTAAGAAGAGAGAGATAAGAAGATAACAGTTTGTTTTGCGTTGGAAGCCACAAGTGTCTGCCTAGCAGTCCAGGAGCAAAGAACGCACTTCGCCGAGGAAGCCCAGTTGTCGCCGTCAACTACCGTGAGGCTGCGTCCCAGGAGCGCCGCGCATCGAGGACATCTAAGGTCACACGAGTACGAGGAACCGTGTGAAAGCTCTCGCCCAGTATCTAAGTCCATTTAGGTGGTGACCAGTGGCTCGCACCCTGGGTTGACCCATCTATTTCATTTGTCAGTTGAGGCGGTCACCCTGAGTGTCGTTCTCATTTCATATTCCCTTGCGATTCAGGAGGTTGTAGCAGCCCCCCCTGCATCTGATAGTAGATTGCTTTTGTGGTTCGAAGGAACTTGTAAATCCCTTGCTTAAGGGTGGTGCGCGTGGAGGCACCCCGAATTAACCTGTATTCGGGAGTGTAACTCGGAGTGACAGGCTGCATATTAGGTGTACAAACTATGTATTGTGTTCTGTATTATTTTGTTACCTAGGAGAAGCACTTAACCCGTGACTCTTGCTCCATCGAAGATCCCAAGACTGTTTGTATCTTGTGGTTCTCTGTATTTCTGTATCCAGATCGATTGCAACCAAATGGTCGAAGTCCGGTCCGCCGAAGACAAACGAGATTCATACGGATTGCACAAGGTCACACGCCACGTCCGGAGTCAAGCACTAGTTCGCTTGGCTTAGGAGTTTTGACCCGTCCCCCCCCCCTCCGGCACTGCCATCCTGAGTGAAGGATTGCAATTCGGGAGGTCCGACACGCTATACACCATGCACGATAAAGGCGTTCACCTGCCTCGCCTCACCTGCGTGACATCATCTGGGCACACAAGGATATATTGATCTGAAAAGGCAACGCGCTGCCTCCAGCTGCAGTGGGAGTCGTGTGTGACATCGACGTTGGCAAAGCGAATCCTATCGCCCAGCGGGTGAGAAAGATCGCTCCGCAATATCGAGAGAAGGTGTCGGATTTGCTCAAAGGATTGTTGTCCGCAAAGATTATCCGACACTCGACGTCGCCCAGGGCATCACCTATTGTTGTGACCATCAAAATGAACGGCGTGGACATCAGACTAT
Organism: Phytophthora pinifolia; assembly: GCA_000500225.2. NCBI lineage: Eukaryota > Oomycota > Peronosporomycetes > Peronosporales > Peronosporaceae > Phytophthora > Phytophthora pinifolia. Next base: position 5,567 of record AWVW02012642.1, read on the forward strand.
GTATCGATTACCGTATGCTCATCGATCTCACAAAATTGATGATCTATCCGGTGCCTCTGATCAACGAATTTGAACAAAGTGTTGTGGTACTGCTCGCTAGATATGACAAGCGGATTTGGGGTGGTACCCATGACGGATCGTGCTCGTGCCATCTCAGCATTCATCACCCCTTTTGGGCTATTTGAATGGAGTCGCATGCCGTTTGGGTTGAAGAACGCTACACAGATCTATCAGAGGTTGATTGATAACGCGCTATACGGTTTCCTTCGGATCCCGCCAGCGTCGGATCGAAGCCAACTAACAGATCTTTTCGACGGGGGATCTGAAGCTGAGGGCGGATCCTCGGTGCTGGGACATCGATCGTAGATCGATGACATCTTAGTCACCGCCGGATCCTGGAATCAGCTATGTGACCGCGTGAAACTCCTGGTGGAAGCATGCGACAAGTGAAATATCTCGATCAGTCTTGCAAAAAGCTTCTGGGGACCGAAGGAGGTTGACTACCTCGGTCACTGACTGTTCAGTGAAGGTTTGGAAGCTCACCCGAAGGATCTGAAGGCGCTAGTGAATCTACCGTTCCACAGAATCTACGATATATGCTGTCGTTCCTCGGCAGCTTAAACTACTATAGACGATTCATCGAGGACATGACAGTGTATGCCTCAGTCCTGTATGAACTCCGAGAGGTGGATTTCGCCGCAAAGCGCGAGGAAGCCCACACGAGCGGTCACGATCTGACGTCTAAGGGCAGAAGCAGCTCGGATCCTACTATGACTCCAGCCACTAAGTCAGGATCCGACCAGGATCCGACGGTGGCGGACGCCAAATGGTTCCGAGCCGAAGCAGCGTTCGTCGAACTGAAGACTAAGATCGCAAGGACGCCGATCCTCAAACACTTTGATCTGGATAAACAGCCGCTATTGATCGTCTACGCTAGCTGATGGGCGGTGTCAGATTCCCTGGTGCAAGATCACTAAGGCACTTACCTGCCGGTGATGTTCACGAGTCGCATCCTGAAGCAAAACGAACTTAATTACGGCGTCGTGGACTCAGAAGGGCTGGCGTTTCTGCGCATCTTGGATCTCTGCTACTCCAAACTGGTAGGTCGATCCATCAAGGTGCTGACGCGGCATTCGACGCTAGCATGGCTGTTCCGTGCTCCAGGATTGCAGGGTCAAACGCGGCGGAGGGGCGTTCAGCGCTATCGTATGAAAGCTACCAGAGTGGACGATCGTCAAGGCAGCATCAGGTTGGACACAGTCAACGAAGCAGAATACAGTGGTCTACTGATATGTTTCGGTCTCCTCGAAGAGTTGGATCAGGGGCGTCTAGTGATCTGTGGTGACTCCAACCTGGTGATCCGACAAATGATAGGTAAGATCGACTGCAAGGCACCCGCATTGATGCTGCTATGCCAAAAGGCACTGCATAAGCTGCGAGCGTGGCCTGATCATGATCTACTACACGTCAAGAGAACGTGGAACGCCAGTGCTAACAGTAGCGAGCTCCGCGCTGCAGAGAGAAGCAGGAGTCGTAGTACTTGAGGATCAAGCCCGAGAAGATTTGAGTACGTTAAACCGTCTACCCGAGATCCTGACTGCTGCGACGAATGAGACCACTCTACGCATCACGGCTATGGCCACCCGATCTCGCCGAAACGTAACCAACCCCACGGCGTTACAAGAGGAGGTAGTCAGTCAACTGCGGGTAGATCGTATTCGCCAAGGGCAAGATGAAGAGATGTGGATCCAGAATATCACGAAGTACCTCCAAGACGACGTGAAAGACTTAGGCAAAGACGAAGCGCGAGCATGCAGCAATCGCGCGGTCGATTTTGAAATGGATGACCAAGATCTGCTGTACTATTGCCCGCCTTCGCGGAAGGCAGAGGAAGAGAGAGAGACGGACTCCTACGGCTGGTGGTCCCCGAAACCCTGCATGAATATCTACTCAATCACTACCATGTGAGTTCGGAGGGCTGACACCAAGGGATCAGCCGTACATTTCAGTGGATCCGAGATCATTTGGACTCTTTCGAAGTGTGCAACGTTTCGTGGGTGAATGCGTCGGGCAAGGGACGGCCCACGATCCGTGGTGAGTCACCAGGTAACCAACATTGCCTCTGGGCAGCACCATGCGCCGTGATCGGGAACCACGCAGGTGGCGGTATCGGATCCAGCGCTATTACCGTCAGACAAGAGCAGATGTGAACAATCGACTGAAGAAGGCGATCGCGGATCGGGCCGATCAGCACAATGATGAGCTGGATCCACACACGATCGAAGAATGATCCCGAGTGTGGCTATACCTAGATCGGGTTAAGCAAGGCTACGCCCGGAAGCTGACACACATGTGGCATGGTCCCTTCAACAGAGTCGGGCTGTATCCCAAAAGGAGTTGGTCCCTTGTGATCCCGCTCAGATCAGCTCCCTGACTCTTGATGCGGTGTCTGCTCAGGTCCTGATCAAGTCCATGGTTCTTTCCACCAGCTGGATGTTCCCAAAACGGACCGGCCGGGTCAATTCGCTGAGGTCGTCTCTGTACGTTCCCGGCCTGATCATACAAGAGAATGGTGAAGCTCTGTACGCGATCAGGCCTTAGAAGGTCCTCGACGTGGCGTCGTTGACTCATTGAACCTTCGACCCGGTGGGGGACGCTAAGCACCTCGCTTAGCCGCGCTCTTGGATGAGCGCAAATTGGTTGAGTCAGAGCATCGTCAAGCTTACTGGGAGGCCACATACTCCTTCCCCATCTCCAAGGATCTGCAGCAAGCGATTCCATGGTTCGCCAGGGAGTACACTCGCCGCAAGAACTGCAGTTGGCATGCTCGAACGAGGGCGCGGTCTTTGGACGATCACATCCTTGGGTAGATCCGTAACACGGGATGTGGAGATCTTGACGTCTTCTTGGATCCGGTTCCCCTCAACATTCCGAGGCCACAAAATAGTACCGGGGCGTGAGTCAGTCTCGTTGGGGAACGTTGCGCCCGTCGATCTCCGCGTTGAAAGACTGTGACGATCAAGACGCGTGGCGCAACTATTATCGCACAGATCCTGCTGCTCATCCTTCACTTCAGATCCCGGTTCTTCGCTTGAAATTATCCCCCGTCGATCCGGATTCGGAGTGATTAATCGTTCTCTGCATGGCCTTTGTTTTTGTGTTCCTGTCGTAATCAACTCTTCTTTGTTGCCTTCGTCGTTCTGTTTCCTTTGTCGATTTTTGGTGCAACGGGACCCTTGGATCTTGCTTCTCATCTGCCCTATAGCCGATATTAATCCGAGGAGCGGTTAGGATTCCAGGGTTTTGGATCTCGGATCTTCCATCTTCGGATAGTAAGTATTTCGTCTCCGATCCAAATCTCAGGATCCGGGCTGTCGGATCTCAGGATCCGGACTGTCGGATCCGGCGTTGGACCTTCATATCCCGGATCCAGCAAAGGCGCTCGGGCTCATCGCACAAGGGGTGGCAGTGGAGCACCGCACGAAGATCCGGCCGGCCACGTCGGCCATCATGGCGTGGAACACGCTGCGCGATTTCTACAACCGTACGACGATGCACAACAGGGTGACGATGACCCGCCGCCTCCACGAGTTCAAGATGAAGGAGGGCGTGACCATGACCAAGCACCTGGACGACTTCGACGAGCTCATCGTAGGTCTGCAGACGCTGCGGGAACCGCTGGACGAGGCTCGTCAGCTTGTCATCCTGCTCAGCAGCCTGCCCACGGAATACGAGTTGATCTGCTCAATCGCGGAGAACGCCAAAGACTTCACGCTGATTGAGGTCATATGGAAGTTGCTCAAGGAATACGAGCGCCTCGACAAGACGGAAGGCGCTGAGCGCGCAGTCAAGGCCACCGCGAACTGCAGTATGTTCAGGGGCGCGAAGACCTTCAAGAGCGGCAAGGGCAGCAAGGGCTTCGGTTCAAGGAAGAACGGTGGTTTCAAGGGCAAGTGCTTCAACTGCGGCCAGATGGGCCACATGAAGCGGGGCTGCCCGAACCCGAACGCGGGTAACGACGACGATGTGGTCTTCGCCGTTGGAAAGGGTCGGTCGACCGAATGACAGATCGACAGCGGTGCGACAGCGCACATGACGCCTCACCGCAACGACTTGTTTTAGTACAAGATCCTCGACACTAACATCGAGGTGACCATCACGGACGGCAAGAAGACCCGCATGATGGGAACCGGGTCGGTGCGCCTCACTGGCATCGACGGCACGCGCATCAAGATGTTCGATGTCCCTGAACCGGACCGGTAGCTGCTGTCCGTCAGTAGGCTGGCAGGGCGCAGCATGAGTGAGGAGTTTCTGGAACAGGTCCAAGGCGATCGCGTCGGGCAAGAAGGTCGGCAAGGCTTACGTGCTCGACTGCGAAAAGGAGGACGCGCTGGCAAAGACGCATCGCGCCACCACTGGCATGCACATGATGGATATGGAGTCTGTGCGGAGGCTGCACGAAGGGCAATCAGACAGTCGCGCACTTCCCGTCTCGATCGATGTCGAAGACGACGAACCTGCTTCAGCTGGTGCACACGGATGTCATGGGACCCATGGAGACGAAGTCAAAGTGCGGGGTGGTACGTTCTCACGTTAGTCGATGACTATTCCAAGTACGTGGTGGCGTTCTTCATCGCCAAGAAGAGCGAGGTGCCTGTCAAGTTCAAGACGTTCATGAACTTATACGAGAGCCAATTGGGTGAGCACATCAATTGTGTGCGCTCGGACAACGGCACGGAGTTCGACAACAAGGGAGATGGACAAGTTGTGCGCGTTGAACGGAATCGTTCACAAGAAGACCGTGCCTTATAGCCCGCGGCAGAACGGCGTGGCGGAGCGCATGAACCGCATGATCATGGAGAAGGCGCAGAGTATGATATAATACAAGGGCATGGTGGGCCGAGGCGGTCAGTACATCCGTATACCTGATCAACCGCTCGACAACCAGTACGCACTCAAGCATGACGCCGTACGAGTTGGCGTTCACAGACAAGCCTCGGCTGGACCCCATGTGCGTGTTCGGGTCGGTCGGGTACGCCCACGTCGACAAGGCAAAGCGTACCAAGCTGGAACCGAAGAGCTTCAAGTGCAGTACTTGGGGTACGCTGAGAACGTGAAGGGCTACCGTGTGTACGACTTAGCGTCGATCAAGGTCAAGGTAACCAGATCGATGAAGCTCGATGAGCGCGAGGTGAATAGCATCTACGACTCGGCGCCGACGGAGAGCAACGACAGCCATCCAGTCGACGGAGGACGTGGCGCATGAGCTAGAACAGCAGCACGCTGCTGAACCGCAGATGGGATCAGTGGAGGAGAACCACGAGGAAGACGCAAAGATGTTCGAGGCCGCGTCGGACGACTCGATGAGGCGTGGAGCGGCAACGTACCGAATTTTACAAGAGGGAAACTTCATTCACAACCTTGTTTTCCAACCGGAACCGGAACGAGTCCGACGCCCACGTGACTTGGTACTTGCTCTCGAAGATGCGTACAAGACCAACGACCATGAAGACGCTGATAATGACGACCACCTCTGGCCACCGTCGCCTAAGAGGCCTCGAGTTGACGAAGACAATCTTCTCGCTGAAGCGGTACTGGCATACGCTGCCAGTGTGGACATCCTAGATATCCGGTGTACAACCTGCTCCAAGGGTTTCACAGAGTCGATTCCTCCGCGAATTGCATGGTGGCCAGAGAATGCGTCAGGACATGCCGGGCCACCATTCCTCGTCAAATGTCTCTACAGACTTTTCGATCGATTTTTGATATGCTGACGACGTACCCACCACGTACCAGTAGGCCATATCGAGCAACGAGGCGTCGGAGTGGGACAAGGCGATGAACACTGAGCTGATGGCACACGCGGCAACGGCTCATGGACTCTTGTTCGGGCAACGGCTCATGGACTCTTGTTCGACGGACATCCAAATCTCGACCGATTGGGTGTCGATGGGTGTTTGCTACGAACTCGGCCGAGTCGTGCGCTAGAAGGCGCGGCTGTGGCGAAGGGCTTTAAGCAGAAATTCGGCGTGGACTTCTTCGAGACATACTCGCCCGTTGCCAATATGAACTCGATTAGGGTCGTGCTGTCCGTAGTTATCGCGAATGCCTACGTCACGGAGCCGTTGAATGTCGAAACGGCGTTCCTAAACAGTGACCTGAAGGAACAAGTGTTCACGGAGGTGCCGTATGGCATTGTGAACGCCGAAAATATGATGTGCAAGTTGGACCAGGCAATCTACGGCATGCAGCAGGCCGCGAGTTGCGTGGCACCAAACGATCCACGCGGTGTTCTTGAAGATCGGTTTCCGCAGCTGTGGGGCAGAACAGTGTGTCTACGTGAATGACAACTGCGTGTACGTCTGCTTGTACGTGGACGACATGATAATCGCAGCCAAGACCGACAAGGAAATCAACGAGGTCAAGATGGCGTTGAAGAACGCGTTCAAGATCAAAGAGTTGGGCGAGGTCAAGTTCATCCGCGGCATGGAGATAGACCATTACAACACCACCAGTACGCTGATGATCAAGCAGACGCGCTACATCGACGACGTCGTGAACCGGTTCAATCAACATGACGCGAAATCGGTAGTGAGGCAGGCATGAAGTTGACGAAGTTGCAGTCGCCGACCACGAGCGCGGAACGCGATGACATGAGATCCAAGCCGTACAGGTCTTTGATCGGGTGCTTGTTGTACATCACGACCTGCACGCGTCCGGATGTGGCATACATCGTCACGCAGCTGCCACGATTATTGGCGAACCCTGGGCAGCAGCATTGGAAGGCCGCCATTCCCGTGCTACGCTATCTGAAGACTTCGGGATCATCTACAGAAGCAACGACGGCAAGATCGTGTTGGAGGCATACACGGACGCCGATTGGGGCAACAACCTGGACGACCGCCGGACGGGGTCAGGGATCATGGTCATGATTGGCAACGCGCCGGTCGTGTTAAAGCCGAAGTACCAGCGCACGGTAGCGCTGAGCTCGGCGGAGGCGGAGTACATGGCGTTGAGCCTATGTACGCAGGAGGTGTTGTGGACCCGTGCGATGCTCAAGGATCTCGGCCATGAGCAACGACACACGTCTGGGAGGACAACCAAGGTGCAATTGCACTGGCACGCAACGCCAGCTATAATGCGCTAACGAAACATGTCGACATTCGACACCATTTTATCCGTGAGAACGTGGCGACGGACATTAATATGGTCGACTACATCAGGACGGAGGACCAGCTCGCATATATGCTCACAAAGGGGCTGGGGAGCAAGAGGCTCAAGTACCTGCTCGAGACGACCGGGATTCACGCCAAGATAGCTCAGCATTAGTAGCGAGTGGGAGTGTTGACCTGATGTCGGTTTGTCGTTAGAAACCGACATGTGAGTTTTATTGGTAGATAACCGACATGCGTGCAGTTCGTCTGGTGCACAGCTCATGCTTCACCAAACGCACGGACGTGACGACTATCCGGAACGGAAGGTATCCATGGCACGTGTCTTGGAGGGATGTGAGTGGAAGATCGCTTGGGATACTAAAAGCAAGACAAGACGCGAGCGTGAGTAAACAGCATGATGGAACGCATCAATGGAGCAGAACAGAGTAGTAGGAAGGTACGAGATCGGCTAGGATGAACGTAAGAAAGTCAATCTCACTTCGGCATTTGCTCCCAAACCAACACTTTCGCCCTTGCAGCCGGCAAAAACGTAAAACACGATTTTTGACTTGGCTGCGCAGTCATACGTTCCAGTCGCCGGAAGGCCGGACCATTTAGCGGATGACACGATATTGTTGTAGTTGTAGCAGGCCGCGATATTGAAGCGCCTATTCGCACGGTAGAACGCGAATAGTACGAGTTGGTGGTTATAGTTGATGTCGCAATAGAGCTGGATGTATCGACACGAGGTGGAGTTGGAAGTAAATTGAAGAGTGAGGCTCGATGAAAACGTTTCCGGATGTGGGCGTTTTTGGATTTTCATCCAATGTGCCCCAGATTTATATTAGGAGAATCAAATATTAAACTTTTAGCCATGAATTAGGTGCTCAATATTTCATGATGTTAACTTTTGTGGCTGCTGGATATCGTTCTGTTGAATGCAAATTGTCTCGCTCCGAAACAAATCTTGGCAGTATGTGTCTTGTTTTTATTACCGTAGTGGACAGTAACAGTTAACGCGCCGCAATGTCTGTGCAGGGAGCATTTGCTTCCACAACGATGTCACCCGAAGAAAAACATGACCACTAGGGCTACGCGAGGCTGGGATAGGGCGAAAGTCCACAACCGGTAAATACTAGCTCGCGGGCCCACAACCGGTAATTGCGCGCCCGGCCGGCACACCCGGGGGAAGATCACAGTTCGTAAGGACAGCTGTTCTGAACTGTTCTGAATGTTGCTGTATTTTTTGAATTT
>KV726284.1:455-11343 GCA_000500225.2 Phytophthora pinifolia
TTCCTGTGCGGACAGCCGGACCACTGGGCTGCAGCCTGCCCGAAGCGGAGCAGGTGCTTCGCGTGTGGTCAACCTGGCCATCACGCCAAGTTCTGCACGAATGCCGAAGCGAAGGCACGCAACGACCTCTTCCTGAAGACGCGACCGCCCTCAGAAGAGAAGAAGGCGGAAAACGAGTAGCGGGCGCAGGAGACGGGGAACGGCGTCCGCGAGGGAAGAATCCCCAGCGGCAGGACAAGGACGTGGCCGAGGCTGCGCCAGCGGGCCAAGGCGACGAGGTGGTGCGTGAGGTGCCGCACGAGGCCGGCCAATTACTGTCGGCGGGAAGTACAGGGCGCGTGGCCATGGCGAGGGTGTGTGAAGATGAGACGACGACGAACGACGAGGGGCAGACGGCGTGCGCGGTGCAGACGGAGACGAAGTTCATCGACGGCACGGTGATCGACGAGGTGGTGACCAGCATGGCCGCCGAGTCGATGGTGAAGGACGGGGAGCGTGCAGGGAGGTATGTGGCGACCGTACGGCCGGCCATAGCAGCGGTGCGCTACGCGAGCACGGCGTCGTGCAGTACGAGGGGGCAGAACGAGCCCAGTGCTGGGGAAGGCGCGTGCTGCGACGGCATAGAGGGCGTGGTGACGCCGAGCAAGGCGGCCACCGACAGCGGAGATGACGAAGAGACGGCGGGGCGTCGCAAGACAACGGCGACAAGGGCCTGTCGGAGAACGAGTCGCCGTTGCACGGCGAGGGGATGCCAGAAGGGGGCATTGGTGAGCGCATAGAGCAAGCGCGGGCCGAACGGAAGCTGGTCAAGAACCAGGAGAAGCGTGAGCGACTCAAGCGCACGGCCGCCGTGCGGAAAGCAGCGGCCCGACAGGAGAGCGAGCTCCAGGCGAAGATGGCGGTGCGACAGGAGGCACGGCGTGTGACCGCGGAGGACGCCTTGCAGCAGCTCCAGCAGCGACGACAGCAGCGCGACCGTGTCGAGGAGCGATGAAAGGGGCGTGCCGACGGCGCTCTGGTGCGGCTAGTGCAACGAGAGCGTGGTGTAGCGGCGGCACATGCAGTGGCTGGCGAACAAGTGACGTACGCCGAGGCGGACGACGGTTTGCCCACCGCCACCATGTTGGTGTCCGGGGTGAGGAGGAGCGTGAAGCTCGACAGTGGCGCCCGGTACAGCGTGGCGGGCACGGAGTGGATGGCGTACGGCGACAAGATCTCGGGCAGNNNNCCGGTGGACTACGTGGAGGGCATCGGTGGCTTCTTGCTGGACGTGCTGGGCGTGTGGAGATTCGAGATGGTGAGCGCGTTCGGTTCAACGTCCTCCTCGCGCACTTCAACGTCCTCCTCATGCACTTCCACGTCCTCGCCCGCACGCACTGCCACGTCCTCGTCCTCATGCACTGCCACGCCTTGTCCTTGGTGGTGCCGGCAGAGCTCGCCCGCCTGCTGCCCTTGGCCACTTGCCCTGATGTGCTCCGGCTCATCGCCTCGCCCCACTGCCCTGTTACACACCCATTGCCCAGCACTCTTTATTCGGCTTTGCACCTAAATGCTAGGTGAGACACGCTCATCCTGCTCACATGTTGTTCGTCACTATATACACCTGAATATACCGTGAATTTGACTTGGCCGCGGGTGCTACCACTGCCGTACTTTTAGACTCCTTCTTCACTTTGTTGGGGCAAATTCTTCGGATGTGCCCAGGTTGATGGCACTTGAAGCAGTTTCGGCCCGATCGATCATCATCCAACTGCTGTTGCTCCTGATCGGATCGCTTCTTGTAACTCGATGGCGTGTTAGCATTACCACCTGACCGTTTGATTTGGTTATGGATGTGGTGGGTCGACTTACACTTGCCGCCATCGCCGCCTTCACGTCGCTCGCTCCCCTTCATGAGTGGCTTGCCAGCTTGGTCAGTTGCGTCGTACACTAGCCTGGGTTGAAGCTAATGACATTATTTGCCAGAATTAGGATCATGACCTTGGCTTCTTCGGGTCTACTCAGTGTCTGCGTTCCACCCAGAAGCATGAGTGTCTGCAACTGGCTGTAGTACGGGTACTGCGACATCTTGCCGCACTGCTCGCATCGAATTTCTTCGTCAGGGATTTCCTGCTGGTCTTTTTCTCTGTCCACCTTCCCGTCACCCTCCTTCTCGGGGCAGAAGCGGATATCGTTTGCTAAACCCTGCTTTGACTCCCATGGCTTCGAGCAGGTAGGAATTGAAGGTTGCTGCTTCGATGGCATTGCCCTTCTGGTTGATGCCCTTCACGAGGATAAAACAGTAGTTTTCTTCGTCGTGAGCAGCTCCAGCGTGGACAAGGTCACCACGAGACAAAAATGTAATAGCCGCTATCCAACTTGATCTATAGAGCATCATCGACATACACGGTGCTTCCAATACAGCCCGGAAACACAATGAACTGAGTGTTGGGTTGAAGAGCAAAGATAACTGACGCCTGCGCAGTTCGGAAAATATTTGTGGGGAGCCTGACGGTCCCCTCCTGACAGTGATTAAGTGCGTGCCACGAGGAAGCCTTGAGCTTCCAGTTATCTTCGGTGGCGGTGATGATGCTGCCTACCTCCTCGTTAATCTTTCTCAGCTTGAGTCCAAGCTCCTTAATCGAGGCTTCCATGCAGTAGGGGTCATCCTCTTTGCCATACACGTTGACAACAATTGGTTCAAACGCAAGACCTATGACCTCTTCTACAGCCACATCAAGCACGCCTTTCGGCAAGTTGCTCTCCCCGACAAAGTGGCCGATGTTCCAGAACTCGGCACGCTGCCTGTTGTTCATGCTTCTGGAGAGCGTCGGGGCACACCGAGAGCTACGGAAGTTTTTCAGGGTGAGCGGTAAGAAACTGGCCATGTCACACTGCACGTGGTAGAATCCACCGCGATGACAGCTTTGTATTGTGCCTACTCATGCAATAACGAAGACTTGATATCCACCAGTTATAAGCTTCTATATGTCGAACAGACTTCCAAGGGCCAAGCTAATCATCTCTCCAGTCTGCTGTGAAGCCAGGAACATTGTATTGTGACAGGATGAAAGGAGCGACAAAGATCTGAAACACCAACGACTTGAACAGGGCAGCCGAATTGGTTGAGCTTGTATGTGGTGTCGATATGGAAAACGTAATCGATTGCGTACCGTAGCATCTTATGTACTGTGTTGAAATCCCCAACGGGTGGGGTCGCCATCTACTCCTTCACCAATTGCGTGGGCCCCATCGTTTCCAATTCCAGTCCCGAACGTAAAAGCCTCTGTGTCTGGCAAATCTTGCCTAAATTGGGTATTCTTCGTATGTCGTCTACGAAATCGGTCTTATGGAGAACAGAACTTTTGTAGTGACCTACAAAATTTTGGACTTGGCTCAACTTAGGGGGCTCCCCAATCGTATGACCAAAGTGATCGATGACTTGGTTGTAGGCACGGTTTGACTTCATTCTCGTCGAAATCAGAGGCTCCACAAACGTTTTCATCTCACGAGTAAGCGTCGGCTTGCGAGGTGAGGCGATATCAGTATGATGCCTTCCATGCTGGTAAATGTCGGTGAGCCCCGTGCTCAGACACGCCAGAAGCTTTTGACGCCACTCGCACGCTTCCACAACGAACGCATCGCAGGTTGATGTCGTGCATGTAATTACGCGGTATCTTATCTGGTGGTTGTCATGCAAAGTTGACACCGAACAGGATGGCTTGTTGGCGTCCCAAAGCTGCGTGAACGGCTCTGATGCATCATGCTTGCGTACCATACTCGTCCAGACATACAGGGGGGGGGCATTTTTGCGGTGACGAGACGGCTTCCCCCTGGAATAGCTGACTCTGTGGCGAGACTGCCGAGTGCTGCGGCGGCGAGTCATCTGAGTACTACGGCGGCGATGCTGCTGCGACGAGACAGCTGCGGCGGGGAGATGGCCGAGTGCTGTGCGTGTGCTTGTTCTTTGTGTTGTTCGTGATGTGCTTGTCAAGGTGCCCGCGACCAACGTTTTATATTTGGCCTTTAAACACAGTTTCACCGCATAAACAATTGGGGCTAATTTAATTGTGTGTGGCCGGCAGACATTGTGCGCTCATTGTCGGTGTCAGTCTGTTGGTAAGCCACTATGTCCGATTTGATAGCAGTTTGTGTGACAAAGTCGATCATTGTGTGATATGTATGAATATTTGTGTTCGCTCTACCGGATGTCCTTCCGCAGTTTTGAGGGTCTCGTTCGTCTACTAGCAGGTCAGCGTGCTACAGTCTCACCGACGCACTGGTGTCGGTCCATTTCACCTCCAGATGTGTCTAGCGTGGGTGGCTGGGTACTCGTACCACCCCGTTCGTATAATGTATGGTGTGAGCACCTCCGCGTTCTACACTACGTCATGGATGCTATTCAACTACGGTTCTCGATCACGGAGTCAGAACAGCGGCAGTCCTTACGGCCATTTCAAACTCTCAGCAACGAGTCATGCGAGATTGTGTTGGAGCGGTCGACGGACGGCTGTGCCCGATTCAAGTGCCTCGGAGAAGTCACGTTGGCCGGGTTGCGTCCTTCTTTTCAGGCCACTATCAGCGATATGGTGTTAACGTGCAAGCCTGATAGCCACCGTCGGTTCACCGCTGTAAACAGTGCTTCTCCTGGCCAAAAACCGTTATGACCATCGCAAAGTCCTCAGCCTTCCTCCTCCTCGCCGCTGGTGTCGCTTCCACAAGTGTCTGAAGAAGATATAAGCGAACCGCTGGACGTTACGTGGAGAAATACACCGTGTCCAAAAAAAGTGTTCGTCACGATGATGCCAATAAATGGTACTTCCTCTGGCTGAAAATGATCGCATGTAGTAGAAACATGGCTATTACTATTGAGAGTTGTGTATTACTATTGTGGGCTACCAGGGAACCAGCAACAACTAGGACAACCAGCGTCTCTTAGCAATTAATACGAACGTTCGTAGAGTACACGTTCACACGTAAGAACACGAGACTTCGACTGGTGTGGTATCTTGTAGTCGTTTCCTCCATCTGCTTCCAGTGCACACAGCATGCACGCTTGCAGAGTGAGGAATACGTTGTCTCGAGTTGTCATACTGTGTTCTTCATACGCAGCTTCGATTAGATATATGAGGTTGTTGATGCCGCGAATCGCATACCGGTACTGGATGGACTGGATAGAGGCGAACCGTCCCAAGTCTAACGAGTTGTAGTGTGACGAGTTGGCTGGCTGGAATATGATAACCCAGCCGTCTACTGAGCCTGCAGCGACGATGTCGGGGTCGAAGGGTGAGACGTAGGGCTTTGCGTTGTCTTGCTGTATCAGAATAGGCCGTGATCGGTCCTTCGCGGGCCACTTGGCCTTGATGGTCGGGACAATATAGGTCAGCAGGTACGTCACGTGTGACGCTCTCAATGTTGCGCACACACAGCGTTCCCCTCGTCCGATACTTGCTCGTACGTTGCGCAGCATACTCCTCCGTAAATGCCGATATGCCAAGCTTCTGCGGATACTCAAAATGCGATGCACGAGCAGCGACTTGATGAAGAACTTGACCGGTGGCTTACAACCCGACCTCATTGCGTGCTGTACGTCCAGGTGAAGTTGAACCGGTCTTGAGCTTCTGGAAGCGTCAACAAGATCAGGGCAATTTCCACCTGTTGCGTTTAGTGGCGCGTTTCATGTTCTCGATGCCCTCCTCGTCGGCCCAAATCGAGATAGACATCGGAACAGCCGGAAGAATAACGCAGCTCGTTGGTGCCTTACAATGTGGGCATGGCAACATTTTTCAACTGCAACCAAAGCTATGTGGATGCCTGAAGCTATAGCCGAACGTAGCCGAGGAAGGCTTACCGTCAAACATCCTGGTAAACATGGATCAGGAGCTGATGACGGGTTTGGATCGCTGGCGGACCTTTAAGCATGGATTTGGGTCTCTCCGGCAACCAAGAAGCGGGCGGAACCTAGCTGAACCGTATGTAACAGAGCTGCTTGTGTGTAAGTTCATTTACTACATGCTATTCACATGTTAGCGTTTGACCCCAACTGTGCGTTTTGGGTCTAGCAGCCCCGCAGCGTGCGTAGTAGCGCGAGCTCGTACTGCTTCCTGTGCCTCTTGCCGAATTGGATTCATTTTCACTAACACCCTACGTTACAGGCAAAGCGGAGCATGTACCGCTTTCTCTTGGCGGTCTTCAGCAACTCGAGCTAGGGTTATTCGCTCCGGGGGTTCCGTTGGGGTGGAGATCTGGACTTGGTCGGTGCGGTTACTTTGTTCGCAGTATGTGCTACAGCACGTGTGAACGCGGTCGGCGTAGCGTTGTTGGTTAATGTGGGTTCCGGCACATCCAGATGTAGAGACGAGCCTTCGTCTCTGCAGTGTTTTTAGCTACTACAACCACTTGACGAAGTCGCTCTTCGATGCGATCGGTGAGGGCTTCAGTCTCCTGCTCTTGGAGATTCTGTGTTGCGATCTCATGCTGCTCAATAATGCCTCTAACCAACTCGATAACGCGTGCTTCGGAGAGAACTAAAGACTCTTGATGAACACCGCGACGATCCCTCAGCTCACCTCTAACAAACATGCGCGCGTTACGTTCGCGCGCTGGACGGCGAACAGAAACCAATCTTCGACGTACTTGTAGATGTCTTGGCGCAGATCCTGGATGCGCTATTTTCAGCGTGCATGTTGACCCCATCCTCCCAATATGGCATTTACACAGTGCTGCAAAATAAATTATGCTCTGCGTCCTCCTCCTTGAAGAAAATAAATTATGGCATCACTCGGCATCTACAATAAATAATGGAGATCACTAAGCAAAAGATACACCAATGCGTCAGTCTATTCCAGCCGAGTTCAGACTATCGACAGTACTCGCATCCCAGTAACTACGATTCTCCCGCAGAAACAAGATCATCTCCAACGTCGATGGAAGAAGCCCCTGCCGTTGCTGTCCAAGCGTGACCCGAGCCACACTAAAAAAACGCTCAACCACATTTGATGTGGGCAGAATCGTCTTCAACTGCTCGTAGGTCACCTTGGACTGCTCCATTCAGCGGCACTTCCGAAGCCGTTCGAGGAAGGAGAGCTCTTCATCTTCGGTGCTGGCTTCGGCGGCCGTTGGTTTTGCGAACGGCAACAGAACCGTCTTCTCCGCTCGTGTCAAGCGGTCCTGACGGCCACGAAGAACGCACACACAATCCGTTTCGAAATCAGGACTGTGTAATATTCTCTCGAGGGCCTAATATTGGCAATTAGCTAGCAAGAGATGAGATTAAAACATATCACGGTAACATACCAAGGTATGTGGCTTGATAGCAATGAGCTCGTCAAACCACTGACGAACATCGAGCAGATCAACGTCGTTTTCTTGGAGCGACTTCAATACCGACTCGATATCCTTGAGCTCTTTGAAAAGATCTCGGATGCTTTTTATCGCAGCCGGCGTTGGCATCACCTCCATGATGTCGTCGTCCTCAGCATCCAAGAACTCCAGCAGCTTCAGATATCGCTGCACCATGCTGAAGGTTGAGCTCTAGCGAGTGGCTTGTCCAATGACTCGGTTTTCAAATTTTTGCAATAAAACAAAACAGAAAAATCAAGTTAGTTTCATAACGTTTTGCCACGTCAACACAAATTGTACACAACTTCTCACCGAAGCTTCGCCGATTGGGTGAGCGTCCGCAACTTAATCATCAGCGCTTGTACAGCAACCAAGTCATCTTCGTGCTGCGCCATGTCTTGTTGAACTGCTCGGTTCAACCGGTGGTCTGCGCATCCCACCAGGGGCACCCCCAAAATCGTCGCAAACAAGCGGTCGACCGAGCAGTTATCACCAACCAGGAAACGGCACTGGTCGACCTGCACCCCGTAGTCTCTGGGCAGCATCGTAGCCAGAAAGGACAGATCGTCGCTCAGCTTGTTAATGAGTGGGGCCATGTTCAACAATACTGTGACGAGCAAGCCGTTTTTTTCGTAGCAGGCGAACCAAGCAACGTAGTGTTCAGATGCATGTGACCACCCGTCAAACATGATATCAAATTGGTCGGGCAGCTCAGCGGCAAGCTTGCGCTCGATCTCTTTCATGACGCCTTCCATACCAGCGCGCAACGACTCAACCGAGATGGGATCCAAGCTCGTGTATCTGAGTAAATACATCCAGAATCATACACATAATTTGTATCAGAATCAGTACTGATAATACTTACTACACTGTAGTCTTTGTATCGTACCGTCTTGCAGCTCGATCTTCACAGAAGGACAGGGGAAGATTGGAAGTAACTGTCCAATCCATCCAGGCGTACAGCTTCTGGGGAAGAGTGCCGCACGAAGTTGACCAAATAGCCCGTCTCTGCCGTCGATGTGTTAAGCATGACAGCCTCGTGGTCGGGGTGCTGACACAGCACGTGCTGCATCAAGTTGGAAAACCCGTTCCAGTTGGTTTGCTTTCGGACCGTGCCGCAACGACAGCGAAAGAACTCGGGAATCTCCTCGTCGTACTCATCGCGGCATGGCCTGAAGTACAACGCCGAGATCTGGGTGTTGGTGAACGTGGAGGCGAGGCGGTTGACGCGAACCATGGCGGTGGAAGGAGCGTATGAGGCGAAGGGCTTGAAATTCAAAGTGGTGCATTAGACAAGGCGACCAGTTGTTCAAAGCGAGCGATGGCTCGAGAACGGCTGGCTGAGAAAGAAAATAACGACAAGAAGGTACTCCAATAAATTATGCGATATTACTGACCGTTGAAAATAAATTATCACATGGGCAGGCTGGTGCCAGGGAAACAAATAATGGCACGTCTTGGAGTGACCATCTTGAGACGGGTCGTTCAATAAAATAATAAGTAAGACGTCGAAATGTACTTTTAACGAGGACGGGTGTCATCTTTGCTCCGCTGCGCGTCGCAAACGCAGGAACACAGCGACTGCGGGTTAAAAGATAATAATCTGATCATTGTAGTGCTCGCTCGCTGTTGAGCTCCGGCGCTGGGCCGCCTCCTCAAATACCGCGCGACCCTGCTGACTTTGCTGCCTCGCACACACTCGCCTCCGTTGGTCGTTTTATGTACAAACACCCCTTCTTTTCACTTGGGCACTCCAGTCACTCTCATAAACAATTTACTAAGTATTGTGGGAAATAAAGTTATGCTAAATGTATATTTCGGAGGCCCTGCTCCTGCTCGATGTGTTGAGGGTCGCTCCTAACCTGTCATGCGTGCCATGCTACTAAATAAACTCACGCGATTGAACACGATTTTTTAGGGATAGGGGCGAAATGTCATCGACGGCAAAAGGTCGGTGCCGCCCAATGCGACTTTGCCATGCTGCCATTGTCGTAATTTGCATCTAATCCATGGCAATGCTCGCCAGCTACACAGCTACGGTCAACAAATGGAGGCAAGGACTGCTGCAATTCTCGGGTTGCTGTTGCTCATTCTGATGCTCATGATCATCCCTGACACACGACGGCGGTGTCGTAAGCGTCAACGCCTCGACTGAGAGAGCCGCGCACAGCTGCTAGAGGAAGAAAGAGAGTTCCAGAAGTGCTACAAAATGTCCTGCCAGTCCTTCATGGCTCTTGCTGCCAAGCTGGAGCCGTATCTAAGCGTAGACGAGCAGCAGCCGTCCAGAACTGGTATGCGTACTGCCGTGCTACATGCTCAAAGGAGCTCCTTAAGGCGGATTTCAAGGTAATGTTGCTCTAATGTTGCTGTATGTACATTACATAACTTATGTTGCTTTTATGTTGAGTGGTGGGCAAGATAAAGTCGTTGAAATTGACGAGACCAGCTTAGCCAATAAGCAGAAGTATCACCGCGGCCGGGAATTCTGGCTTTTTGGCGGCGTTGAACGGGGAACAGGGCGGATCGTGTACGACAAACGGACCAAATAGACGCTCCTTCCCGTAATTAAGAGGTTCAAGTCGTGGAAGCGATTATCGGGTTCTCCCCAAGAACACGCCCGCTTATTAAAAATGAGCATCTACATTTTAGAGCACCAATTAGACAAACCATATGTATTCATTTCTAATGATTGCCGCAACCAAACCTCCCATGAACTGTCCTGCAGTGGGCTTCGGGGGAAAGAACCATGAGCGCCACATATACTCATCAAGATAGGAGTCCAGTCGGTCGCGTGTCATGCCCCTCATTGACTTGATGTGTCTCTTGATTCGCGTCTCCCACAGCCCCTCTATCGTGTTTGTGTGCGTCCCTGTGTTGGGATCTACAAAGTTTTCGGAATGGTTCACCCAACTATGCGAGTAGTTCATAGAGAGCAGCGATCTGTTGTTCTCGAGGGTGTGTTGCTCTCCAGCCCGCTCGCAGACGTAGGTAACATATCCGACATGATATGTGTCCTGACTCACACGTAGGATAACATGTTAGCAACAGTTACAGTTAGTACAGCTCTAATACGTACCCAGGTTTAATGATGCAGTTATAAAATGCCGATACACTGACCCTGCTTGTTGAGCGGATGTCATGGTAAGAGCCGCCGCTCAGCCACCGTAGCAGCATGTGCAGCTTGTTGATGTTACTGGCTCGATGCCAGTCCGATCTCCTCCGTTACAGCAGCCAATTGTGCAGTGTTGCCCTGCGTAAGGCGCATGCGCCACGCCAGCAAGAGTCGCACCGCGCTTCTCAGCTTGACCTTGGCGTCATTGAAGAAGGAATTCGTCAGCATACCAATGGATATCTCCTTTCCATTGGCATGCTGCTTTCGGCGGCAACAGCGCCAGCGCTTCCGGACGAGGGACAGCCGCATAGGCTGGTAACACACGGGGCAGTATTTTGTCCTGTCGATAAGCCCCACCTCCATACACCAGTACACATACCGAGATTCGTCGCACGTAACCTCCATGATCTTGTTCATGGAAAAGAGGCTGGCGTCGTCGATGTGGTACTGGTAAGG
>AWVW02012991.1:0-11959 GCA_000500225.2 Phytophthora pinifolia
GAGCAGATTTTAAATCTATGGACAGTCTTCTTTTGGTTGGACTCCCGCCAACTTGGAGAGCACATCCTTCACGCGGGGAAGGTGCCATTTAGAGTATTGGGCGTAGCTTCGAAGGATGCTACTGCCGCTGGTGAATCCACTCAAAGTCCACTTCACGAGAGGCTTGTTCCGCAGAAGAACGCCAAACCGCTTTTGATCATTGCAAAAAAGCGGAGTCGCCACGTTCTGGCCAATTTAGAGCAGTTTCGCGGCTATTGACGGCGCTGCAACTTCGTTAGGGCTCGATTTTCGAGCTGCGTGGGACTCCGTCATGAAGCTGCGGGGCACTTCGCCGCCACCGCAGGAACGGGGCGCGCACCTTCAACTCGCGCAGCGCCACCGAAAAGTCATCGCCGGCAGCTTCAAGGGCCGCTGCACAGTCGAGCCCGAGTTCGCCACGCCCGGCGTGGTCGGCAAGCTCGCGCTGAGCTTCACGACCACCGCACCGCTGGCCAAGCACAGCCGCATAACCTGCCAATTGCCCGACCACGGATGGTCGCTGCCCGATGCCTCCTCGCCGAACGTCGTGCTGCACTTGCCGTCTCCTAGTGAGCGCGCGGCCACCGCGGCACTGCCGCAGGTCATGATGTCGTGGAACTCTTCGACGCAGACAATGGAGTTCACGCTGCTTAATGAAAGCACGATACCGGCGGACACGCCCTTGATTCTGGTAGTGTCGGGAGTCGCCACGCCAGAGAAGGCGACGCCCCAGGGAGAGGCCGTCGTCACGAGCTTCGAAAGGCTGGTGGTGCGCAGCACCGTGCCGCCATCTAAGCGTGGCGGGCAGGTTATCGATGGCCCAGCAGCTTTTGCTATCCCGAAGATCGTGCCGGGGTCCATTGGGGGCACCAGGCGCTGGAGTCCGTTCAATTGTTGCCCAGGCGCAGTGTCGAACGTGACGCTGGCATTCACAGTCAGCGGCAAGGTTCCGTCTGGTGGCAAATTGCTCGTGGAGCTGCCACCGGATGGATGGGATATGGACTCCCAGCCGAAGGTTCTGCTTCGGACACCAGTGTACCACAACATCTCTCTCGCAGCTTCGTGGGACTGCAACCAGCACACGGTGGAGATTTATCTTGGCGCTGATGGAACGTCGATCGTTACCAAGACGAACGTGATATTGACCATTGCTCAGGTGAAGAACCCGAAGAAGGAGACGATGCTTTTGTCTACTGCAAAGGAAGCAGCGACAGCTCGCCTCACTACGCTGTCGGCGAGTGGCGGCGTGATCGACGGTCCGAGTAGAGTAGAAGTGGCGCGCATCAGTGAGCTCCGGGAACGGGACTTTGAGGTCCTCACGAAGGTGCTTGAAGCGGATGCCGCGGAAAACCCGGCTGCGGACGGCAACGTCGCAGTTGTCAGAGTCCCGGAGCTCTTGCGTCGAGCAGGTCTGATGTTCTCTGACGAGCTGTACCAGGCACTCGTCGTGCCGTGCTTTCCGGTGCGCAATGCTCTCGTCGCTCCAGAAAACAACGCGAACGAAGAGGTTGACACCACTGATGCGGCCGATGGCGCACCGATAGCTGCCACGCTAGGGAATGACCATCTCTCTAGTGAAGAGCTGCTTAATGTGTTTGCTCTGGTATATGCGCCAGCGTACAAATACGGCCAAGAGCTGCGGCTGGCGTGTGGTCGAGGACACGTTGATCTCGTGCGGGAGTGGATAAGCCGTGGCTGCGACCCGAACGCCGGGGACGCGTCCGGCTGGTCTGCGCTGCATTACGCCTCGGACTACGGACAGCTCGAGGTGGTGAATCTACTCGTCCAGATGACCACACTGCAATCAGAGAGCGAAGGCAGCAGTGAAAGCAAGCCCACGACTCTAGGCATCAACGCCCGCGACGGCCACGGCTGGACCCCACTCATGTGCGCAGCGGCCAATGGCCACGTCCACGTCGTGCAGAGGCTTCTGGAGCTCGCAGCAGATGTATCTTTGACTAGCGTTGAGCTCCGATCCGCTTTACACTGGGCAGCGATTCGAGGCATGGCTGCAGTTGTGTCCGTGCTGCTGGAAGCAGGTACAAACGTGCACCAAGTGGATCGATGTGGCTGGACGCCTCTGCACTGCGCCATGCTGCACGGCAGCGCAAGCTGTGCAGCCATCCTCGTCGAGAAAGGTGCAGACGTCGCAGCCAAAGACAAACTCGACTATCCTCCTTCTTTTTACGCCGACGGCGTCTAAAACTTCAACTTTGGCCGGGATTTTGATTGGACGACCTCAAACAGCGTTGCATTGGCTATAATTCGAAAATCTCCCATTGGCTGAAATGCTTGCGCAACCACCGAAAAAAACGGCGCCATGACCACAAGAGACTTGACCACTCCAACTCATTCCTCAAGTATCTCCGTAGACGCAACTATGGCTACGTCCGCAGGGGCCAAGGTGCTTGCCGAGGTGTACCGCCTGCACCACATCCCGCTACCGCCCATCACGCTGCAAGCGCTACTCAAGCGCGGCCCTCGCGCCAGTGCTGCCGCTGCCGCGTCGCTGCATAACGATCCGCAGGCTCTGACGCAATGGCGCGAGACGCACGCACCCGCCATCGTGACGTCCGCGCAGCTGCTGCACCGCGAAGTGCCCATCCGCATCGCACGCCGCATCGTGGACTTGGAGAATCTGCCGGACGAGCTGCCGCAGGCCAAGCCCATCGTGTCTCTTCGCGAGCAGCTGCTGGACAGCTTCGACCAGCTCACGAGCTGTCCACTGCCTGCCAATTTGACTGGTGAGCGCCAATTCGTGGACTTGCACATGAAGATCCGCAAGGAGCACGCCTCCATGCACGGCAACATCGCCGAGGCCGTACAGGCGCTTGAGTACGAGCCGCAGGGGCTCAGCGAGTCGCTCGACACCTTTTACAACTCGCGCATCGGCATCCGCATGCTCGTGGATCAACACGTGGCGGCGCAGACGCCCAAGCCTGGCTTCTCAGGCATCGTGAGCGACGAGTGCTCGCCCGTCAAGATTGCACAGAGTATTGTGGACAAGGTGCGCCCGCTCTGGCAGCAGAGTCTGAACGGAGAGCAGCTGCCCGAGATCCTCGTCAGCGGAGACCCGGACGCCACTTACCGCTACGTACCGCAGCACATCGAGATCATCCTGACCGAGGTCTTCAAGAACGCTGTTCTTAACAGTGTTGCGGCTGCCAAGAGGACGGGCGCGGCAGTTCCGCCGCCTGTCACGGTGCTCATCTCGGGTGGACCGCACGGCGTGTGCGTCAAAGTGTCGGATCTGGGCGGCGGTATGACCCGCCAGGAGGCCAATGCGCTGTCCAACTACTACCACACGGCCACGTCCCCACCCTCGAGCGGCTATGATCCGGTCGCGGATGCGCTGGAGCGACGCGCCAACGACCTCGACTTCTCGGACTCGTTCGGCCTGCGCATCGCCCAGCTCTACGCCAAATACTTTGGCGGCGAGCTCGCCATCATGCCCATGGAGGGCCACGGCGTGGACACGTATATTTACATGAACTGCCTTACGGGCGCCTCAGAGCTCAAGTAAGCTCCAATCAGCTGTGGTAGTGGCTGGAGGCGTCGAAAATGTAGCAAAGTGCTGTCAGCATGAGAATAAAATAATGCACTATGCATGACCCAGCAGTGTACTGGACGACTCCAGAAAAACAAGGACGTTGGCGCAGGAGCTCTCTATCTATTCCCCGTTCAAGTGTACCTCGGTAATCGATTGATTTTTGGCGATAACCGTTTCCTTCTCGAAAGGAGCTTGCTGCAATGCACAGTCTGCCATTCCGGTTGCTCGTCGTGAATGAGTTGGATCTACGAGACCCTGTTCGAAGTGGTCGGCCCTCTTGGCACCCCCCTGGGGCCGTCGAGGAGTGCCAGTATCAACATCTGTGGACATCGAAGCCGTAAGCGACTACGCCAGTAGACTCCGAGCAGCTTCAGATTTCATCTACACTGTGTACTAACCGCAAGACGATGCAGTAATACGACGTTTCCTCAGGAATTGGGGTTAATTCTTTTATCTGCTCAACCCCCGACGATCAAGTCTTTGAGGCTGACAGTAAATCACGCACGAGCTCCATCTCAAAGTCAGTGAAGCGACAGCATTGATCGGTCGCTACACAAGTTGAAAGACTAATTGCCTGCTTGTTGCGCAGTTTTCATTGCGGCCTCATTGCCAACACGACAACGAACCGCACCAGCATCGAATCGTCTTGACGCAATATCTCGTTATCTGAGTGCTGAATGGACGCCTTGCTGGTAAGGTTGGGTGCAGCTGAAGCAGGCTGGCCGCAGAGCACTGACAGAATTTGTGGTGGTAAATCTGGACAGCATGCCTTTGGTATGGGAGGAATGTTCTCCTGCTCCGTTAGACACATCGCGGGAAAGCGATTCCAGGAGCGTTCGACTCGATTTATCGGAATGTTCATACATTAAACTTGTTGTCCACGAGCCGAAAAAATGCGATCGCAACGAGCATCAGCAGGTAAAGATTGATTCTCAATTGCCTCCGAAGGGGTGTACACCAACAATTGCGTCTTCGTTTAGGTTGTGCTAGAAGATATCGAGCTACTAGCATCAACTGAAGACTTCACTCTCGGTCACCCGGGTCTGCGTGCCGTTGATGATGACAATGCACGAAGCAACCATCGATTTGATCGTCTCCACCAGCCTGTCATACCCTCTTTCACGAATAACAGCGATGAGTTGCAAGCTGTTTTACTGGATGCAGGAGTGCCAATGGATCTTGTAGCTGAGGTTGCTACCATGGGTGACGGCGAGATGCTATCTTCTCCTCAGCTCGAAGACGATTTACAACCTTCAAATGTTAGTAAAGTTGCCCCTGAATCCGGTTCTCAAGACAGTGAACCCGACACACTGAAAACAAGAGATAGCGACAAGGACAAAGCCGAAAAAAATGAGTTCATGTCACCTTTCGACAAAGTACTTCGACAATATGTAGAGCAGGCCGCTCAGGAAAGATCTTTGCTCGAGGAACTTTTCGCTGCGAACATGGGCAAGCCCACAGATAATGTAACTTCGTGGCAGTCTCCTACAATCTCACCCGCTGACCCTGTGAACAGCAACGAGATCACGCTCTACACGTTTGGAACGTTCTTTACGCAATGTTTGCTCTGTGGTGGATCGGATATTCAAGTGATTTGCGTCCAAACGGCGGAATGTGCAGCTTGTCTCCTGAAAACTGCGATTGGAGCCACCTCGGCGTTCGAGGGACTCGTCGCACTTATCGTTCTTAGCATACGAGAAGCGAAGTCATCTCAAACTTTCCAGGCAGCAATGCACCTTGCATATACAGTATTTATGACTGACACGACAAGTATGAAGAACGCACTTCAACCAGAGCTTGTCAAGACTGAACATTGCCGAATTGATGCTGATATCTCTACGACTGCATCAACTCTGGGTTTAGTCGAGGAGGTCGCTCAAGCCAACTGGACTTACGGTCTTCGAATGATTTTGGAGTGGACGCTTGCAAGCCCGTTTTGCTGGTCAACCAAGCCCGCTTCAGCCACGATCACCGGTCGATCCAAAGTGCCACCATCGATCGACAGAGATTTCCTGCAGTTGATTCGCTTGCTTGTCGATCAAGAGGTAACCTCTGCCCTTTTTTTCATGGAGATCCTCGACCTCCGACCGTCGGCCAACACTGCCGGTATAACTTTTGCGAGTAATCGATTGCGCTTGCTTCGTCTGGTGCTGCGAAACGAAATTGTTCGCTACCGGTTTCCGACAAACTTGAAAGCGAGTGTTCAAAGCCTTTGCTCTAGCTTTCTCTCTCCAGTTAATTCTGGAAACGAACATGGGAGCAAAGATCATGTGGCAATACGGCTTGCTTCGGAGTGCGTAGCTGAGATCAGCCGATCCTCTCACGAAACTCACGAAAGCAAGAAGCACCCTCACGGCTTGTTGACGTTTGTGCGAAAGCACCTCGAGACGTCGAACTACCCAAACAGCCACCACTCATATCGCTATAAGCACAAGGTGATGTTCGTCCAATACCCTTTTTCGGATGCTGAGAGGACAAACTTTACCACACAACTGGAGCATTACTTTTCCCTGCAACGTCGCCCAAAGGCACTCTACCGACACTCATTTGAACGTGGGGAGTTATCTACCTCCGATGGAAGTGGGGCAGAGTCTCGTGAATTGTTTCAAAAGGGAAACATCGGCTTCCACGGTCAGATTGTTACCCGAACACTGCCAAAAGAAACCTTTCATGATGAAATTCGACGCAAAACAGCACCTTTCGTATTCGACATTGGCACGTCAAGTGACAAGAAATCGTCGAGTTCATCGCAATCGCCGAGCTCATCGCAAGTGGCAGTGCCCCAAGAAATTGTAACAAGTTTTGCCGCTTTCCATGGAATAATTGAGCAACGCAGCGATCCTCCCAAACGATCGAGCAAAGTATCTCCTGAAGTTCAACAGCACCCTCAATCAATCACGAAGGGCGCCACCACTACGCCGAATAGGCCTTCTATCGCCCCTGCTGCCAGCGCCATAACCAACAATAAGCCAAATGGCATTGCTCCTGTAAAACCACAAGATGTTCCCGAAGCGAACTCCTCAAAACCAGCTCCAGACCTTGCGACCACAACTCCATTACCTGCTAACCCGTCGGCGGCGATGCCTTCAGTTCAACCATCGAGTCCAGCCGTTGCTGGACAAACGTCTCAAAAGCCTGATGACGTAACGCAGTTGAAGACTGCAGACAAGTCCGATCGACGCACAAGTGTGGCAAAAAATACTGGCAAAGAGAAGGTGAAACCTAAAGGCAAACGTGACGGCAAGGAACCGGACAATTGTGCTCTTCAGTGATGAGTTACAATAAACGGGTTGGTGGCTGTTCTTCTGAATTGTCGAGTTTTGCCTCACGTTGTCGAGGAAAATCGTAGCGCTGCTGATGCTCCTGAGGAAGCTTCTTGACGTAGTTTGTCAGGACGAATTCTTCGTCAACTTCGTTGCAAAGTACCAGAACTAGATGCTTAGCAGCCTCGCGAACCAATGCATTCTCATGTTGTTCTGCGTCGCTGAGCAGTAAGAAGCGAAGAACTCGCCGCGGAGCGATATCAAAACTTGCACAACAGTGAAATGACAACAGAAGGGCTGCCAAGAGCTTCAGCAACGCTAGAAGCTGCTGGTCTGATGGCTGAAAGGCCTTGTTTTCCACATGTTTTAGAAGTAGATGCGTCACGAACGTGCTCCTTGTGCGTGTGGACCCAGCCACCTGCGATCATTGTACCGAGGAATTAGTACCAATAGACCTAGAAAATTTGATAATTTTACGTACGGTCAAAATCGCAAATGCTGCAGAATTGCGTACGGCTGCGTCATGCGAGCCAAGCCTCTCCAGAAGACAATCTGCGATCTCAGCAAGCTAGACAAAGGATGTGTAATTGGTCAAAGATTGTAAGTCGGCAGAAAAGCTGAAATGGCTGTGTTCTTACATCTTCCTTGGAAGCAACTGTATTGTGAAAATATGGTGAAGAAGTTAGCAATGCTCGGAAAAATGCGCAGCCAGCGACGAAAACTTGAGCGTTGGAGTCGTCCAGTGCCGTGATCAAAACTTCAAGGGACTCAGCGTCTGAAATGGGGAACTGATGAGCTTCTCGACGCCCTTGATCTCCAACGGTTCCAACATTCTGCGAACACCCTGCGAGTTGCCAAAGCAACGCTTGTTTCTCCACCGCCTGACTTGTTTGGAATCGTTTTAGCAGGCCCTGCACTTTCGTGTCTTGAAGCACTGTAAATCCGGTTGGGGGCGATCGAGGCTCTAGCGACGGAGACATCTGCAGGGAAAGCACTCCTTCTTGGCGCTTTCTTCGACATTCCAGCTCAGCTAAACTTTCGAGCACGGCGTCCTCTCCAGTAAGTTCTTGAGCAGGATGCTCCAGCAAAGTTATCAAGCGATTGGCTTCTTTTTCCAGCACGACCCACGGCTGCAAGAACTTTTCATTCCCTGCAAATTGCGCCAACTGCTTTCCGATCTGAATACTCGCAAAAATTTGTTCGGGCGTCTTGAGCTCTTGGATATCTTGGATCCAGATATCTCGTGCGCGCGGTGACTTAATTACATCTTGCTGCGCCGCTCTGGCATCGTAGAGACGACTGCCAAGGCGGCGAGGTGACGCTGCAGCTTCAGCTGAGTTCTTCCTCGGAGACGGTATTATAGGCAACCGCACCTTTGTTTCTTTTCGGGGTCCCAACGCTACAACCGACGCCAACCCCACTTGGCTGAAGAGGTTACCACGGGTTTGGTAGCAGGAGTGAAGCACAAGACGCAAGAGGGTGATTCTAGAGGTTGGACGAGGCAGCTGTACCTCTTGGAGCTCGCATGCAGCGAGCTGCGTGCTTTCACTGTTTAGAAATTGTACGAAACCGAGTCTCTCAAACCTCACACCAGTTTTGCCGTCATGGATGCCGCCGCTCGCCGCAGAGGACGTGAAGATTTCCACTCGTGTCGCCACCTTAAAAGGGTGTGACAGAATATTCACCTGCTCAATACGTGTCGGCAGCCCTCGATTGACGCGGAACACCAGCTCCTGCGGGAACTCGCAGAACTTCTCCGACTCCCAGACTGCCAGCTGCGTCCCAGAGCTCTCGCCTGAGCACGTAAGGTTCGTCGCCGGGAAGCGCTCGTCCTCGCTGGAGCAGGACACGAGCTCCAGATGAGCGCAATCTCGGCTCATCCCTGCAGAATGAAATGGCCACAAATATCCTGCACTTTGCACAGAGTGCACGTCGTTGAAGTTGCATTTCCGTTTACCGTTTCGTTGGGTCTCCGAACATAATGATGGTAATTTGTATCGTGTGGCGCACACTAAAAGCCGCGTAGTTTTTCTCATAATTGAAGAATTGTGAAAAAATCGTAGAGATGCCGACGCTGAGCGACGAAGAGCAGGAGCTCATCCAGAAGGACCGTGAGGCCAACCCGGGTTGCTTCTACTCGACGGCACTTTCGCAGTCTTGCCGCTCTATGAATGGCGACAGCAAGTGTGAGATCGTCAAGAAGATCTTCCGCCAATGCCCTAACGCGCGCAAGGAGCTCATTTCTGACCGCAAGGAGGTCACAGAAGACGAGCACGGGGGTGAGGCGGCCGGCGGGGAATTTTTCAACCGCGAACAGATGGACCCGCGCAAAGGGTAGGTGGTGAGGATGCAATAAGACTTCACAGGTTGTCTGACGGGAGCTTTCGTGGCGAATTTTGTGACATCAGAGGCGAACAGGAATTTGGCACATTTTTCCAACAGCGGTACGTACAATTGCTGCATTTTGAAAAAGGCATTGACAGTAGAGGGTTAAGTGATTGGCATTGGCTTGTTGGGGATGCAGAGGCGATGACTTTGAGGCGCAGATGAGTCCGTTCGACTTCCTTCGACAAGAAATGCTGCGTCCGTTTGAAGGTACTACGGCAGAGTGGTATTTTATTTTTCTGGAGAAAGGAAGGAACTTGCTGACGTTTGGTGCTCCTGCTGTAGACTTCTTTGGCGGGGGCATGATGGGTCGTGGGGATTTTAATCCATTCGAGGGGCTGGAAGGCGAGCTCGAGCGGATGCCG
Source organism: Phytophthora pinifolia (assembly GCA_000500225.2). Lineage (NCBI taxonomy): Eukaryota > Oomycota > Peronosporomycetes > Peronosporales > Peronosporaceae > Phytophthora > Phytophthora pinifolia. Next base: position 9,582 of record AWVW02012991.1, read on the forward strand.
GTGCGTCCTCCGTCGCCGACGCCTCATCGACCGTCGCGACAGACGCCGCCTAACCCGCCACACTACTCGTTCCAGCCATCTCAAGGCAAAGGATCCAATGGTAGACGCTGTTTTGAGAATTGTATGATATTACTTTGGGTTGTAACGCTCTTACTGTTTTGGTTTTTGATTTTTGCAGAGGCCGCCGCGAAAGCTAGCGCACAAGGCAAGAGCGACATGTTTGCTGACTACTCAGGCCGTGTCGATGAGATCTAGGAGGGTCAGTAAGGTGTGCTGACTGTTAGGCCGACATCTTCACTGCTTGCTGTGCTCGATGTGAAATCGATTTACTTTGTCGACTCAGGCATCTGAGCTGATGTACCGAAGCCGTGATTGAATAGGCTACTATTCTATATGTTGAATAGACTGCCATTTTTGATAGCAGCACGTCAACAAAGAGCCTGGAATAAACAAGAAGCGGTGAACACCGTTAAAGATAGCGGTGCGAAGCAAGTTCTTGAACTGCCTTGGTTCTCCGTCGTGGCGATGATGGAGGCCTTCGGTGACACAGTCTCCAATGACACGGAAAAACCAAGTGAGACGACGCCTCGCGATGCTCTACTCGACGAGTACCATGGAAGTTTGTTGGCTCGACAACTTCCAACCTCAGCTCCAGTAATCAAAACGTTTGCCACTCCAGGGTTTCTCGAGTGCGACTGCGTTGCTGCCGCGAAAAGAGGTCGCTACCACGAAAGCGTGTGCGGTGCTCACAAGCTAACGCTACGCAACTCGCGACCACACCTTGAATCGATCGAATTCTCCCAGAAGATCGCTTCCCTTGCAGAACAAAACTCGCCACTTTCCAAGTCGATGGCAATGCTGCCTTTATCAAGGCGGTCAATCTCCGATGAATCCGTCGAAGAAACGGAATCTGTGCTTCTACGAGCCTCGAAAAGCACCAGCGCTTTGCGTCAGCAACACGACTTTACCAGCGAACCGAGCATTTCACTGTTACCTTCGCTGTATTCCAAGAGCTCAGCACGACCGCGAACCGAAGACGGTGTATCTGCAAATCATAGCCACCGCAAGAGCTTCTCACTATCCTCATTGACGCTTGATGCACCGACGACGATCCCGCTGCAGGAGGCCCAAAAGATGCTTGAGCTGTACAGCAAAATCATTCGTGTCAACATGGAGACTCGGAAGAACATGGCCATCATGCACACGCGACGGTCGACGCTCTTAGCAGCAATGGGAAAATATGCTGCTGCGCTGGAGGATGCCGAGAAGGTAGTGCTCCTGGACCCAAAGTCAACCATTGTACGTAAATACTACACGTAGTATCCGCAGTCGATACTTACACTTGCTAACATCGTGAATTTTAGGGGTACTACCGCAAAGGTTGTGCGCTGTGTGCTCTAGGACGCTTTGCAGAGGCAAGTCGGGCCTTCCAACAAGGTCTAGCGTTCGATGTCAACTGTCGGTACTTGCATCATGGACTGCAATTAGCACTCAATCACTCACGGTACAATTACTAGAACACATGTGTTTGATGTGAAACCTACATTCATCTAGCAGAGATAGGATTGATACGCCCATTCTGGCATCCGAATCGATGGCAGCTTTCGCTCGAACTCCGCGTCCGTCAAACGCTGGTCGAGTCGTGTCACGAACTCGTAGCTGGTAAACACTGGGCAGCATACATGACGGCGTCCACGACAAAAGTCCCAATAGCGGGTTCCCAACACCAAGATACAAGACGCCTCCAGGATCACGGCGAAGAGGGAATGACGAATCTGTGTACACATGGGCCACCAGCACATCGCTCTTGCGCAGATTCCTCCACGGCTTTCAAAGAACAACTTCGGATATCTCCACAATATTTCGAATCTCCACTGCCAAAACATGACGGTTGTCAAGAAGAGGTCTGCACATCATTCAGTGACCTTTTATCCGCCTGGCAAACTGCAATCTCCTCGATCTTTTGCATTGTTTAGCAAACGAGTGGAAAAATCCCTGAGTAAATTCAAATAATGATCTATCCATGCGTGCCATCTTACGAAAGCGATCGTCAGGAAGCGATCGGAACATCTGCGCGTAGTCCGTTGATTTTTCGGTTTTCCTGCGTTAGCGTCTGCAAAAAGTATTGGAACCCCATGCATTTTGTTTACGGAAATGCTACCGTCCATGCGCCAAGTGTAAGTATTGTCCAGGCGTTCTGCCATGTATTGTCCAGGTTGTAAAATAACCGGTCCGTAATTTATATATTACCAGCCGTGTAATATCCATGTATTTATTATATTGAAACGTTGTATTGGTGTCGGTATACCGTATTCCGAGGACACCACAGCCACTTATTTTGCGGTTCAAAGTCCAAGAAGGAAGCCGCCGCCGTCCCC
>KV726386.1:849-12756 GCA_000500225.2 Phytophthora pinifolia
GGCCGGCCCGTCACGGCCGCTTCCATCCCGTCCACTCGTTCTTCCAGTCGAGTCATCGTCACGAGCAGCCGCTCCAGCGTGTTAGTCAAGGTGGCCGCTGCGAGGCCCTCGACGGGTCCGCTCGCTGTCGGGGCGGCTGTCCCCTCTTCTCCTGGCGCCGGTCTCGGTAGCGCTGCGACTTCCGTGCCTGCTGTAGACTCGCTCGTAGTTGCAGCGGCTCTCGGGGTCGCCACCGTGCCGCCCGTCGTCGTTGCGTCCGGCGGGTCCTGCGATCTCAGCTGCATGTCTGCCCGTGTAACCACTCTTGTCTTTGTCATTCGGGGTCTGCCTTTCCGTATAACTTTGTCCAAACGTAACCTGGTTACTGTCTGGATGTGGTCGATCTTCTTGCAAAACGCCCCTGTATGACCACCATGTAACGTGCTCTGAGTAGTTCCCCGCACGAGGGGAGTTCGTCGTGCAGTGCTTTAGGTCAGAGTCCGGATGGCCGACGGGGATCAATTCAATTCCCCGCGCCGGTGTGTGCCCAGCTGGCAACAGCACCTATTTATTTCGTACCAACAACGGCACTCCGTTCGTTCCGTCCGTCCAACAAATACCTTAGCCAGTCTGCGCTACGCTATCTGCCACTACTGTACACGCAGCTAACTCGGTGTCTACTCCGTGCGTTTGGGGTGTTCTTCAACACCGGGGGCGAGTCGAGTCCGCCGGTTCGGTCAAGTCCTCGGGCTTGTGTGATCCAGCGCGTTTTCGAAAGTGACCTCCTCACTGCTCGCCCCACCCGTCCGTCCGTCCATTCCGTCCGTCCAAAGCTGGCGCCAGCCCTTTACCGACCTCCACACGGGACGTCAACGTCCACTCGCGTTCCGTCCATTCCTCCGTGTCGGGCGCGCCCGATTCCGTCATCGACGCCGGCTGCGTCGATGGTCGCCGCGCTCCCGTTACACTAGCTTTGACTTGAGTGGACTCTTCCAAAGCTGAGTGACATCAACCCAGACTGGAATAATAATTGTGCTGCTGTGGAGGATGCACACGGCCATCTTATCGTGCCAACTCGTTTGTCGACACGCGCGAATAGTGAAGATGCACGGCGAGACCGTGCCTTTGGTTTCAAACGACTGAGATTCGAGCCCATAGCATTCAACTGACTTAATGTTAGTGACGGTTCGTTTTCGGGGTACATTGATGTCACTTAACGACTTCCTATGTCCGTTCCTTGCGCCGCCATTAGCTCTTCACGGTCCAGGATTACACCTCACCGCTCCGTGCCGGCGGCAGTCAGGTCATCGCTACTACACCATATGACCCCAGTGCTCCGTGACGACCATACCGTGCTCTGCAACGACACCAGCTGATAATGTCTGCCAATTTCAGGTCGCAAGGACATCCCGTTCTGCACTGGCGCCGATCAAATGGATCTACTGACCCAGCATTCAAGAAAAACGCGTTGCTACGCTAGTGTGCTGCACATGCTGCTGGTCGAAGTGTACGAAGAGCTTCAAGCTTTTGGGAAAACCCCACTTGTATTCGGGAGCCTATTGGGCGCTGTTCGGAACGGATCTATGATCCCATTCACGGAAGACGCGGATCTCTCCTACAGCGGACAACTCAGCGAAGATGACGAGCTCAGTCGCGCATTGATGAAGAAATAGTTTGTCGCGGTCTTCCTCGAGTCGTTTACTTCGTTCCGAAGCGGGGGAGAGTGCGGATAGGGAGCTCTTCTTAAAGCAAATAAAAGGTTTTCCTGTTCTTACTTAGTTCTACGAGGTAGATTCACGACTGAACAGCTTGGGCACACGCCACGCCAGCGCCCCACCCAGCTACAATCTACAGAGCTTACAAAGCCACGCGATGGCCGCTTCCTGAGTCTGGTGTCGACAATGGCTCTCCTGAGCCGTTCCACGCCTAGCGTCATGATAGGGTGATGTGTCCTTAGATGCGGAACGCTAGTGGACCACTGTCCGGCACCCGACGATGCATCTCGCCGCCAGTACATTGCTGATGCCAGCACCGTCAATCCGTCGGCTGGCGGAGGACCGTGACAATTCTCCCCGACTGTCACTCGGCGCCCTCGACGAGCCTCCTTCTTGCTACCTTCACACACGGGACGATCGCCGCCGACCTGCATTTGCACTGCATCTGCACGGCATCTTCCGGATCCATCCTCTTCTCACGACTGGAACGTCTCCTTTCACCTTGTCAGGAATGGCAGCCGTCGGAATCACCACAGGCGGTGGCAGCAGCTCTTGGGCGTGGCGTTCCATGTCTTCCTCACGCGCCTCCATACGTACTCGTCTCATCAGCACCGCGTTTCTCACCACGAAGCGTGGCGCCATCTCCAGTACTCTGACCTCAGCTGCGGATCCAGCGCCAGGGCACCATCCAACAGGAACGCTTCCAGCGCCCTCAGCCACGGAGTCCGTCCTGTTCGTGAGCGAGCTTCAACCCAAAGTCATCCCCGGAGAGGGATTCGGTCGAGGCAGCGTTCCATCGTCGTCCTCCTCTTGTTCTTCTTGCGAAAGAGGATCCACCACCTTGGGAACGCTCCCAGTTGCAGCAAAGTCCTCTACTGGCTCACTCGGCTCACCGTGTTCCACCTCCGCACCCGGCTCCCCGACGTCGACTGAAGCACGTTCCAGGCTTCCAGTCGGAGTCGATCCTCCAGCTCTTTTCGAAACGTCCAGACTCGAGTCGCCTTCCTCCGCATTGAGGAGTTCCGTGGTCCGCCCCAGACGCTTCAACACATGCTTGTCGAACAGGCTGACGATAGCCTCAGTGTCTGCCAGCGTCTCGGATGGGCAACTGTCCAGGAATCCATCCGACAGCGCCTGCACTCCACCAATGCTGCAGACCACATGCTTCCCCTCAGCGACCACGCGTTCCTCGTCTTGGGCGTTCCGTTGGTCAGCGTCGCGTAGCCCTGGTGGCTTCTTCCGCCTCGGCGCGCCTCCAGCGTTCACCGTGTACACTCTTCGGCCTTCGTCTCTTTCTCAGGATCCAAACTGAGAGCTTGGGGCTTGAAGGACACCGTCTTTTCCTTTGGTCCAACGGTCGCGATGACTGACCCTCCGAGCTCCGGTGGCTTTCGCCTGCAAACCCGCAACTTTTCGCGGATAACAGGAGCCTCTTGATCGTAATACCTGTAGGCCCACACGACTGTCCTCTTCAGGAACGGCTCCACCAAGTTCCCTCCAGCCTCTACTAGGAACGCCCTCAGCGCCTCCTTTTCCAGCGGCTCCGGCATGACCTTGCTCCGTTCCGACTGCACTTCATCGTTCCAACCTTCACTGTTCAGGTCGTTCCGATCTTCAGGTTCCAGTAGTGGCTTCTCCTTCAGCGCTTCATACAGTCGACTTCGGATCCGGGAACGCCATCCGAATGGAATGATGTCGACTTTAGCTGGTCCCGGAGACGAGTCGACTCCCTCAAGGTCGACTCACACGTTCTTCGTCACCTCCAGTTCCAGCGCTCGAAGTTCCTCTTCGGTCTTGTCGGTCGCCGCGTCGTCCTCAACCGACGGCGACCCTTTTATGACTGCACCTATCTCCGGGGCGGGACCAATGATCTCCCTTCTTTTCTCGACTTGTCGGAAGTCCCTATTGGCCCTCTTGGCGACAGGGGACGCTTCCAATGCGTCGGTATACCATTCCAACCAGTATTCCAGACTAGAGAGCGTTCCGGACGACACGTCCCTCGTTCGTTCCAGTACTTCGATTGGGATTTTCGGCATCGCGCTTAGCTCTCCTGACGTCAGCTTCTTGGGGCCTTCAGCGTTCCGCTGCATTCGTAGCATAATATGCAGCTTCCTCCACCTCCTTGTCGTACTCTTCAGGCTCCGTCCTCGTCAGCTGGTCCTCACCGTTCTCGAGCATCGTCAGCTCAGCCTCGGAAAACAAGCGTCCATGACGGGGAGGGGGAGCCGTTTCTAGTTCATCCTTATCCTTACTTGCAATGGGACGAGCGCTCCATTCTTCGTCTCCTCCGTCACTGCCAGAACCTCGCTCGCTCGGACGGAAACCACGTCCTCGGCCAGGCGTCCGTGACAGTCATCGAGGCACGCGACTTAACGCCAACGTCCCCTTGCTTCACGCTCTCTTCCTCTGGCCCTAACTTTCCCAAGGGGCGTTCCGTTGCCCCTCGTTCCGTCTTGCTTACCACCACGGGATGTTCCGTTATCCCTGGTTCCATCTTCGCCGTTACCACTGGACGTTCGGTTGCCCCTGGATTCGCCTTCGTCATGGCCCCGGGACGTACCGTTCTCCCTGGCCTGTCTTCGTCATTGCCCCAGGACGTTCCGTTGTCTCGGGCACTGTTTTCGTCGTCGCCCCAGGACGTTCCGTTGTCTCGGGCACTGTTTCCATCGTATCAGAAGAGGTCCTAGTGAGGCGTTCTGCCTAGGCGAGTGACCATTCCCTCCCCTGGGAGACGCCGGAGCCACCGCGTTAATATTTCCCGAACGGAACGTTCCAGCTTCTTGCTGTTGACGTTGCATCGTCTGGTTCAACAGCATCAGTTGCTGAATCACCTGAGATTGCGACGTCTCCTCTGCGCTGGTGACGTCAGCAGCCACCTTGTTCTCCGTGAACTCGTCCTCCTCTTCCACAGGGAGGTGTAGATTCTTGTACAACAGCAGCGTCGTAGCTTCAGGGATCGTCGTCACCATGCTGGTGTTCAGCACCGCCTTCATTTGCTTGTTCCTTAGACCGTCCAAAAAGAACTCGAACCTCATGCGGGGCTCGTTGTGGTTCAGGGCATATCGCACATCGACGAGATGCGGTCGCCCCATTCTTCGGCGGACTCGCCCTTGTTCCTCTTGGCCGTCTTCAAGCGGTTCCAAAGCTGGGCAGGCGTCTGGCAGATGAACCGATTGTGGAACCTCACACGCAGCGTCTCGTAGCTGTCGATTCGGGAATTGTACCACCATTCTTGGCCCACCTTGTCTTTCAAGCACTGCTCAAACGCAGTGAGACGCATTTGGCTGTCCATACCCGCGGTGCAGTTTTCAAACGAGCGCCAGAACGAAACAGCTCTCTCGCTGTAAGCTGAATCGGCATTGAACGGAACGATCACCTTCACAGCGTTCCGCGGCTCGGTCGGTATCCCCACCGACGGTCTGGGCATGTTCATACCTTGCAGCCAGCCTTGGTTCCACGAGACAGGCGGATATGTCGGCATGGCTTGCGCCACAGGGCTGGCCCTCGCGACCGTCACGGGAGCCATCGCACTTGATGCTGACGTCGCGTTCGCCGTCGTCCAGGCCGGGATCGTCCCAGCCCTAGCACTCCATCCCTCGGCGGCGATCATCGAGGGTTGGAACGGAGGGTAGTATAGCGAGGTCCCCGACGTCGCTTGGTTCGAGCCGCCCCTCAACGCCCCTCGCTGCCCTCACTCGGGAGAAACCCCGGAGACGTCCCGACGAGTGCTAGCGGAGAGATACCGATCCCCTCCGCTGGAAGTGTGCCGATGCAGCACCAGGGAACGGTGACACAAGGGAACGTGCCGGCGAACGCGCCGACGGCAGGAACGGGGCTGGCCGATCCGGCCCTGCAAGCCTACCTGATGACGGCACTGAATCAAGCCCTGCAGTCGTACTCGACTGGTGGGAGGACCGCGATGCCCACGACGTCATCTCAAACGGCCGTGGACGTTCCCCCACTTACGTCGACTCCGGCGACGGTCCAGACGACGTTCGCTCCGCGGACGAGCTACGCTGCTGCGACTTTGACGCAGAACGTGACGAGCCCAGCGCCGGCCATGCCCTCCAAGCTTCCTGCGACGACAATGCCTTCTACTGGAGGGATGACTCGGACGGTGATACCTTCCTATGGAGGTGCCTCGATTCAAGTCCCGCTTCCTGAGGCGACGTCCTCGAAGGAGGCTCGCCCACCACACGTCGTGGTGTCGGGGGACGTCCTTCGGGTGCCCGAGGCTCCGTTCCAGCTTCAGGTTTCCCCGCCCTGGCCCAACGGCTCGCCCCTAGCCGGTCGTCCCGCCAATCTCCAAACCACGTTCTCGAACATCTCGCGCCCTCGTGGCGTCTCCCAGTAGTCGTCCAGATTGGGGTCGTCCCGCAGCCTTTCTTGCTGGTCACCGTCCTCCCCGTGGCCCGGGGGGTACAGGTAGCTTAGGTGGGGTATTTCACCGGAACCTTCGCTCGCAGGGGCCTCCTCGCCACCCGCCTCCTGGCCTTCAGCGGTCTCTTCTTCTTCTCCAGGACCGGGAGCCGGCGTTCCGATCGGCTCGCTCCATCCTTGGCCTTCGCCCGTTCTGTCTCCTTGCCCTGGTCCGTCGTGGGTGCTCATGTTACCCACGGCCCTTGCTCTGAAGTCGCGTTCCGGCAACTCTCCGCACTTGCGTTCCTACGCAACCGGTGTGAAGTACCCTGCTTCTCCACCAAAGTGTCGCGGTCTTCCTCGAGTCATTTATTTCGTTCCGAAGCGGAGGAGAGTGCAGATAGGGAGCTCTTCTTAAAGCAAATAAAAGGTTTTCCTGTTCTTACTTAGTTCTACGAGGTAGATTCACGACTGAGCAGCTTGGGCACACGCCAGCGCCCCACCCAGCTACAATCTACAGAGCTTACAAAGCAACGCGATAGCTGCTTCCTGAGTCTGGTGTCGACAATGGCTCTCCTGAGCCGTTCCACGCCAAGCGTCATGATAGGGGGACGTGTCCTTAGACGCTGAACGCTAGTGGACCACTGTCCGGCACCCGACGATGCATCTTGCCGCCTGATGCCAGCACCGTCAATCTGTCGGCTGGCGAAGGACCGTGACAGGTTTCACTTCTTCTTCCACGACATTTGGCGTGTTTGCGTGAGCCCAACGCTACGACAGGGACCCGTAAAAAATAATAAGGCAAAAACAATATTGCATAATAACTATTTAATTATTTCTGGTCTCCACTATTTTTCTACCATATTCAGCCCATATTTTACAATGTGCATTCTCTTGAGTTGAGCTTAGCATAGTAGTCAAATTGACGTCACGACACTTATCGACCAATCACAAGTCTCCATGTGCCGAGAATTTGGCCAATCGCAGCCGTAGCTGTCCGTAGACCAGTTGATTCAGGGGCATTATCTTGACTTGAGCTTAGTATAGTAGTCAAATTGACGTCACGACAATCACAAGTCTCCATTTGCCGAGAATTTGGCCAATCGCAGCCGTAGCTGTCTGTAGACGAGTCGTAGTCGTGTTGTTGAGGAGGGTGGGTTATGCCGCTTTGGTTTAAGCAGAATTCAAATATCTACGTTCTACACGCTACCGCATTCCAACCCTTTGCTTCCAACAACAAGCCGCTCACGAACAAGTTCGTGGTCACCCTTATGTTCACCAAGATGTCGAGGGAGGAGTACACGTGCTCGACTTGCTCGAAAACGTGCCGAAGCGCCCACGGTTATACGGACCTGACAAATCACCTCCGCACCAACCACCCCTCCTACCTGGAAGCAAGCCGTCAAGGACTGCAACGCGCTCCGTCTGCGCGTAATCGACGAAGAGACACGAGACATTTTCCGGTGGTGCAAATGGACTGTCATAGACCGGCTGCCTCTGAGTTTCGTTGAGCGCAAGATGACGCGAAAGAATGTGGCGCTCGCTTTGATAAGAGAAGACATTGAAGACGTACCTGATGCGCGTATTTGAAGCTGCGGGGGCTAGGGTTGCTGAAGAGCTGCCTGCAACGTTCGGCTTTGTTCTCGACGGCTCAACTTTCAGCAGTCGGCATTACATCTGTAACGGGGCATCCATCAGAGTGAAGGTCAACGGCTGCGTGGCGTGGCACACACAAGGTTCGTCTTAAGTACGATTCGAACTTAGGAGACGGCATGGCTTCAGAGCCAATCATTGGGAAACAGGTTATTTGGAAGGTACCTTAATTAGGCAGTTTACAGTAAGTAGGAACTTATGAGCAGAGTAATATACATTCAGTTTAACTCTATCCCGGAAGTGTGCAAGTCGTTTGATACTCGGTATCACAGAACGACAGGAAGGCCAGGCCCTCCTACACTTACAACTAAGACGCCAGGCGTCTGTTGTGGTTAGCGCGTTAACGCTTCCTCAAGGCTAAGGTGCGTGTGACCCCCGTCACAACATCGCTGTTCGATGACCCCGAGATGTGCAGTGGGACCCCGGCTCAGGATGACTCTGACTTCTTTGAAGACACGGATTGCTACACTCGCCCCTTCATTCTCCTGGCGTTTTGCCCTCTGGACGTTGAAGAAGACCTCGGGGCTCAAAGCCTCTCTGATCTGATCGCTGACACGCTCTCGCGCTGTAACAAGCCTTGGGAATCTGTGCAGTTCATGGTGGCCGACAACTGCAACGTAAATCAGTACATTGGAATGCGTGAAGGCGCAGTGCCTATGGTCGGGTGTGCATCGCACAGGTTCAACCTGGCTGTCTGTGACTACCTGGTCAGCTACGAGGAGCTACTCGCGAAAATACATACCGTCATGACCAAGCTGCGTACGATCAAGGACGGCGCCGTTCTTCGCCGGGTGGCCGAGCTTTCGCCTGTGCTTCGTAATGACACCCGTTGGTCAAGTACCTATGTCATGGTACAGCGCTACACAAAGCTGGAACCGGCTCTTCACTCCCTGGGGCACGGCGCCCTACTGGAGTCTGCATCCAGCCGCTTCTCCTTTGAAGGACCGAGTCGGAGCGAGCCCATGCACTGCTGAAAGTGCTTACCAACTTTGAAGGGATGACCAAGACCCTTCAGCGCTCTACGCTAACATTGTCTGGAGCTCGTCGCCTGGTCGATCTCGTATGCCAGCGCTACCCACAGCTCAAGACCCGACTAGCAGCAACGGGTACCATCGTGAACAATGCAGCCCTTGAGGCGGGCATAGTCAAGATTCAACGAAAGGAGTCGCTGACCACTTCTGAGCGCCATGCCTGCGTTGACTTTCGTCGCGTCGATCGCAGCGTGGCGGAACCAGCAGCATCACCGGCCGAGCTCTCGTTGGTCCAGCAGGCGTTCAAGAAGCGCAGGGCAGTGAAACGTTCCCTGTACGTCGACGTTGGGTTCATCCCGCCCACATCCAACGAGTGTGAGCGCTTCTTCTCAACGGTCAAGCTAGTCTACTCGGACCTGCGGAAGCGACTAGATCCGTCGACACTGGAAATGCTAATGTTTCTTATGTACAACAGGGACCCGTGGGATGTTTACACTGTAGAATCGGTTAGTTCGTAGGAAGCACATACGCTGAACCATAATGCAAAATAACTGCATTATTCATTCTTTGCCATGCTCGGCCTTCATTAATATGAATACGGAATATTGCCCTTCCCTGCTCTACGACCCGAAGCTGCCGATCACTACCGTTCACAGTACCGTATCTTGATTTGTACGCGCTGGAAAATCTAAAACGAGACGCACTGGAGTTCGGTGACAGCTTGCTACCGGACGGGGCGAATTCTCCTAGGTCACGATCAACGGCTCCGGTTATTTCTTGGCGGAAAACAACAACATGACCCCGAACCCACGACACTAAGAGCTTTTCCTGCTTCGATGAGTTAGCTGCATACCAATTTTATTAGTATGTTTCTGAGAATGAAGTTTCTTGGCTTTGGCGCATACAGTCTTCATCGTACATAGGATCTCTCATAGTATCAAGCTGCTTCGCCAGTAATAGTTACTTTCGACACCTTGTCGTCAGATATCACCCGATGACTTCGTTTATCTCTTCGATTTACCACTCTCCTGATCGTCTCGTGCTGAAGAGATCCACCTATGGAATTTGATGTTGATTGGTACGGCTGGATCGTACAAGTTGGTGGGTAGGTGCCACACAAATCTTCATTAAAAAGAGATGATAACCAGTAATCGCTGAAAACTAGATCGTCTGCGACTTACACTGGGAATACTTGTTTTGCAATTGCAAATCGTGTTGCAATCTCTGTTGTGGTTTGTGTGCATGTTGGTGAAGTCGCAGACGATCTAGCGGCTCCCAACTTGGCTGGTTGAAGGTATCGGATGTGCTGGAGCTGGCTTCGCTCATGACCTTGGCGTATGCCAACGCTGACTGATCTCCGCTCCAGATGTTCTAGTCTTACAGTTGTGGTCTACTATTCTCAACGGAACGTCGCAACTTCTCGACACACTGCGTCAATCTTTCGCTGTATTGTTTCGGCGCTGCTGCAATCGTGAATTCTCAACGGAACGTCGCAACTTCTTGCGAGGGTGGCAAATACAAATTTGTCTGTGGTCGAAGCTTGGATCTTCGAGAGGGTTTCACTGGTACAGCGGGTGTAGAAAGTCAGCGTACCCCCATACTCTGGTTTTATTCATAGCTTCAACTCAATACCACCATTGCAAGCAAGGACTGCTTTCAATCGTTTCGACATCGAGAGCACACACTTCCTGACTACGTCATCACTAATACTGGCGCAGCTTGATCTTGAGATCGTCTAGCGAGGTCGCCGGGTTCTTGTGTAGCTCCTTCTTCATGAGAAACCAGATATTCTCGATCGGATTCAAGTCAGGCTCTGTGGCGGGTGCCCAAGCGAGATTATCTTGAGCTCTCTCAAGGAAACTGTTGTTAACTTCACCGTATGTGTAGGCGCGTTGTCATGGACAAAGAGCGTTTCCCCTGACATCCCCCACAACGCCTTCGAGATCGGGATCTCAGAGCTCAGCATGTGGCGGTAGTAGTGACCTGTGACAGATTGCTCGCAGATGTGGAGGGTCCCGACACCATTCGCGGTGATGGACCCCCACACCATCAGCGATTTCCGGCTTGACTTGAACGTCGGCACAACGCAGCGCTCATCGAAGGCCTCGTGAGGTCTACGCCATACAGAAACTCGACCAGAAGTTCCGTGGAGCTCCACACACGCCTCGTCACTGAATACGACCCTGCTCCACCAGCCCAGTGACATATTATCAGATCGTTTAGAATAAGCAAGTCGTAGTCGGCGGTGTCTGCGGCTAATGAAAGGCTTCCTTCGAGCAGAGCGCCCGTGAAGCCCTGCACCACGTATCCGGACGCGGACGGTTGAGCTCGAAACGGGCTTGGGCGTATGCTTGGAAACCTGCGCTGCCAGCGTTGACGCGCTGATAAAGCGGTCCCGCTCGACCTCACGCCGAAGCCGCCGATCAGCCCCGGCGTCGGTCAGTCGAGGGCGACCCGATCGTGGTGCTACATTGTTGTGCCCATGTCGCTTGCAAAAGTTGATGATTGCTTGAACGCTGGTGCGGGGCACGGAGATCTTCTTGTATTCCATCTTCTTCTTCCACTTTCTCAGAACACGATCACGTAAGTCCTGCGAGTACTCACGCCTGGTGACCGGCCCATGTTAGTTCTGAAGCGAAGAAAGCGAAGTGCAAGACTCATGGGCGCGTGGTGAGTTGAAGGAATCATTGGCTTAGACTCTGAATGACAGTGATTGGCGGAATGCTAACGAATCAACCAATCAAATACCAGAAAGCGAGTCGGAAGAAAAAACTGACGAGTGGAGGAGGCTGCAACAGCTCAGATGTGGACACCTACAACAGCAGTGAGCGGGTTGATGTTGAAGTGTACTATATGTGTGCAAAAACCGAGGGTACGCTGACTTTCTACACCCGCTGTACGTCGTCGTATCATTCTCGCTGCTTCCCTGAATCGAAATCTACTTGGACCATTGCGGTAACAGTGGTTCACATAGATTTCGATTCAGGGAAGCAGTTGAGCTCCAATTGAACGCGACAAGAATCTTGGGGAATGTGAGCTGCCCGAGCTCACACGGAGCTTTCTTCGTTTTCAAGGTGTCCGTTCAAGATCCCAGCTTTTCGTTCACGAAACGCGAAAGTCGCTAGTGTCATTTGTAAGACAGTAGGATGAGTCACACGATACGAATTTTTTGGGAAGTTTGTCAGTTTTGGCCCTGGCAGAATTGATACCATTTTGTTGGTTTGTTGTTG
>KV726396.1:6539-19905 GCA_000500225.2 Phytophthora pinifolia
CCACGTCTTCACGCGCGCAGTCCGGCTCCCTCTCCGCAAGTGCCACAACCCCCCACGCGATCAAGTCCTCGGCTTCACTCACACAAGGTGACGCCATACCGCGATGGTATACGGTGTTGGGGTGCCCGTGTTGGCTCGTGACAGCTCTCTCCATTTTCGTCCCTTGGCGTGTTCTCGGCAGTGGAAGCGCTCAAAAGAACTCGCAAATTTTGACCAATGAGATTGATACATTAGATTTTTTTTCTACCAATAGATTTGAAACTAGATCTTGGTCGATTGGGAGGTGATTTGACTAATCACCCAGAATCCGCAAACTCAGCTGGAAAGCACAATATTCATTATAAGCGAAACACCCCTCTTCTCTTCTGCTGACTCGCCCATTATAGTGGCGCCACGCTTCAGCCACTCACAGCGCGTGAAGTCCCTCTCGCTTCACGCCGGGATCTTGAGATCTTTTGATGTTATCTGACCCGATCGCGATCGGAATGATTGCGGTCACACTTAGTTGGAGTCGTACTTAGCTGAAATGATTACGTAATCACAGGTCCAACGATTGGGTCTTGATCCATCAATCGCCTTCGTCCAGATCGCCCATTTCCAGTTCTTCTCCAAGCGCCTTACCATATCCACCTTCTGTGCCAGGAACGACCGTACAGCGGATGCACGGCACACTACTCCTTCTAGACACCGCCGATATGGTTTCTTCGCGAGCGTCATCTGTCCCCAAATCTCAAGATTCTCCCAACGCTCCGAATGGTACTTCGCCTGCCACGGTCGTAGTCCCAAGGGTAGGCATTACCCTTGACTCACCCCTGTTCTTGGTATAAGAACGCCGACGATACGTCGGGGAATCATGGGTGTAGCCCTACTGATGCACGTGGAGCGGCACGTAATCCGCTGAGCGATGCTCGTTGCGAGACAGCAGCATCGCTGCATGCCGGTAATGGCATGGCCGACGGTACATCTGGGCATCGTGGGCGTAGCCCCAGTGATGCGGGTGGAGTGGCACCACAATCACGGGATGAAGACTGCGGGCATAGCAGTACATCATCAGATGTTGATGAAGACATCGAGGCTCTACATGAGCACGACGAGGTGCGAGCATCTGATGACGTCCCGGACGCACTCACGCTGGTCTCTCAGAGACGGACAACCTCTATGAAGCGGAGGCAGCGGTGCAGGCTGCAGGCCGCCAGACGTCAAGCGTCATCCTTCTCTCAAGGAGTGTCTGTCGCAGACGATAGGGAACAGCTATACACTCTTGTGGACGGAGTGACGGGGGGAGGGATGTGCACCTGGTTGATGTAGCTTACGCGCCGCGTCACAACGGGTATGATCTCTGGGGATTCATTCAAGCCGCGAGTGAGACTGCCCGACATTTGATGTCAGTAACTCGATCCCCGACTGCAAGATGGCTTAATGTGTTCCGAGCTGAACGTCGCCGGATTCCGATGGTACCTGATCTCAAAAATGCACGAGTACATTTGGGACTGATGCCGCCGATTGCCTGCGTGGTGATCCTGCAGTACGAGGCCGGGTATGAGTTTGTCAACCGAGTCCCGGCATGGCCGTCCCTGAGAGAAGTGGCTGGAGTCCCGGTGGAAATAGTCCGGACAGAGATTGCCCGGATTGTGGGCTGCCTGGCAGCCGAGCTGGTATCCAGGAATGATGCTGTGGATGCAACGCCGTACCACGTGTGGCAGCCCACGGATCCGCTATTGATGGAAACTGCTCAAGCTTCTGGAGCCGGAGTCGATTTCCCAGTGCAAGGAGATGGTCCCTCGGATATGGACGTGAATACTCAGTTATTCCTCGGCCCAGAACACCTCGGAGCCCGACTCCAAGCGTGGAAGGCCGACCAACCCGGAAGAGAGCGCTTTTGACGAGATCCAGCGCCGGAAATTCAATTCCGTCGTATTACAGTTCAAGCGTTCCCTCAGAGGACGTACGGATGAACGATTCCGTACCGAGCCTGGTGGGGCAGAGCGGAAGCTCAGAAGCGTCTATGATGGTCACGGACGAAGGAGCGAGCCTGTCTGGATTCAGTTCCTCGGGTTCTTCCATGTTGTCCACAACCGACTATATGGCTGGAGCTGGGACGCATATGTCCATGCCTGGAGCCACGGTCATGATGGGGTCAGTCGCGGCCGCTGCCCGAGGTGGGTTCCCGATGATGACGATTACAACTACCACCGACCCGGTCAAGCCTGATCCCAAGTCTGCTCAGTCTGGGACGGGGACGAGTTCCGAGACTAATCTGGCCCGATTCCCTCTTCCTGGTGCTCCCGGTAGCGGTCCGAGTAGAGCTGGGTCTCGACGATCCACGCGACAAACCGTGTCTGATGTTGCTGAAGGAATACAAGTCCCGAGTCAACCCGGCCCAGCTGCCGGAGGGTTTAACTTCTACTCCAGCACTCAGCTGAGTTCGGCTGCGGCAGCAGAAGAAGCCATAACCCGGAGGTACAAACAAGAAATTGCTCGACTCCGAGCGGAAGCGTGGGCCCAGATCGAGACCGAACGATCCCAGAACCAGGAGTTGCAGACACGGCTAAGAATGCAGGCCGAAAGAGAAGCGGTTGACGAGAAACAGCGCCTGGAACTTCAAAGGCGCCAGGTATTGGCTTCCCAGTCCCAGCCTCCCCCGCAGCCGAGCAGTAAGGCTCCGCAACAATTGGAGTTGGAAGCTCTTGAGCGTTTAGTGATACGTCGAGCTACTGAGGGAGCCCAGAAACGCCAGGAGGATGAAGTTCGAGCCCCGTATCTGCTAGCAGTGCAGAAGGACCTCAGCTGATCGGCGTCAACCGTGATCGCTCGACGAGTCAGCTCGGTCGGTTGGCCTGGTCGTGGCAACGGATCTCGTGGAAGTCGGCTTCACGCCGTTCGTACAATATTGACGCGTATACCGCGAAGTCTTCAATGGATAGACTGTAATAGTTCAGGCCCCCCAGGAAGGGTTGCATCGACCGCAAAGTACGCGGGAAGGAAATTCGACCAAGGTTTGAAGATCTTTGGGATTCGCCTCCAGTACATCCGCTGACACGCGCTCCCCGAGATAGTCGACCTTGCGTCGCCCCCAAGTGCTTTTCGCAAGAGCCGGTCGACCTTGCCACACAGATGTTACCAATCCGGAGCCGTGATGAGGATATCGTCGATATACGATCTCCTACCGAGCACCGATCCGGTGGATTCAGAGGTTGGGTACCCCTTCTCGGAACACATACGAGCCATAAAGGAGCAAAAGGTCATGACCAAGTCTTGACTTTCGCTGTTTTACTTCTTGCGAACAACAGTTCACTAAGTCCCTGGTCTAAACTGGACGCTAACCTATCGAATGGTAAATTAAGAATGAATATTTTTATAGGTTGCCTTTCAGTTTGGCCTGCATACAAACTTTAAATCACCTATACTAAAACTTAGACAACTGACCAATGGTTTTATCAGAAGACAAGGGTACGAAGTACCCTTGTCTTAATACGTATCTATCCAGGCCCGTACTTAATACGGACGGGACCTTTTGGGAAGACGCCTAGTCACTCCCCATGTAACAGCGAACACACTCTCTTTCTGTCCTCCCACATAGAGTAATACCACTTGGTCTTTTCCCTTCAAGGCCTTTCTGTTGACGGGGATTGACCCGCAAACTGGACGCTCAGCTCTGGCTGTGAGCCTCGTGTGCATTTCAGCTCGCGCTCGCGCACTCTTCTCCGATCCCGGCATATCATGCCTTCGCCTTCAACGGACGGTGCACAAGCACTTCACGAGCCACGAGGAGTCTGCGTTCCAGAGTCTGACCACGAGGGTCGAACCTGTGGACGCTCCATCACTGGCGTCTTCGACTCCGCGTAATCTTACCCTGGCTTAGGTATTGCGCGCGCCAAGGTCTGCCAAGAACCGCGAAGGCTTCTAGCTCGTCTCCTCGTGAGGACCGCGAGAGGGAGATACGCTCTGCCTCTACGTAAATCCAAGATTACCGAACACGACTTGTTTGGCAGCTCGTCGTAGGACGAGTATGCCGCGGGCCATGAGCCCGGAGAGATTCAATAGTATGTTCATGAGATCTCTAATGACCTCGACGAGCGTCAGGAAGACTACCTGTACGCTCATCGTCCGCTGAAGCCCGCTCCCTGATGGGTCGCCTTTTTGAAGCGGTCCGAGGGCTGCTCGGTAACCTCACGTCTACCAGGGCTTGCCAGCGAGCGCTCGCCGCAAGCCAGGCCCTCTCCAATGAGAACTTTGAGGCTGCTCGAGGCGTACTTCTTGCTCGGCACCCGATCCCTCTCAAGAAGTTCACCTCTTGGCGCAAGAAGCCTGAGAACTAGGGTGGACTCCACCCGGTATCTGGGGTTACCCCTACTCTGACGCGCCGAAGTGGAAACCCGGTTCTGGCACTGAGACTTCAAAGGGCCCCGTGCCAAGGAGCTTCGTGACGGAGCTCTGTTGGATCACATCTTGACACAACGGGACCCGCGGGACCAATTCGCTAACCTTATCGGCAAGCGCCAGCTCAAGGGCGTGATGACTGCTCTCCGCAAGGAGGCAGCTTCATCTAGCCATGAGCCCGTGCACGCCGCACAACTTGCTGTGTGCGTGCCTTGCGCCGCTGCTAAGAAGCAGCGCGTCCACTTGAGAGGCTGCCGCCTCTGTTGCCAGATCGCGACCCCGCCTTCGGAAAATCAACCTGGAACTGTTCAATCGTATCCCAAGTATCGGATACCTGTTGTATCTACCGCTCCACATGCGTGTGGAGGTTTCCACTGCGGTTGAGCAGCGCCGGTGGTGGCCGCTTTCAACCGCTCTCACGCCTCACATGGGACTTCGGGCCTTTCAGCTTCCGTCCATTCGGCACCAGCGTCGAACCTGGCGTGTGTCTATGGGGAGCTCCACTCCCTGGAGAAGCGTCTCTATGCGATGGAGATGGCTCTCGGCGTTGGGCGTGGTGGAGAGGCTGCCGCTGCGGCTGACCAGCGTCGGTCGGCTCCACGTTTTGAGAGTGATGTTGAGGTACTTGGGCTAGCTGGATCCACGATCGTGAGGATTGCCGAGCGCCGAGCGATGACTTCCATGCGCTCCAGCGACAAATCACTTGGCTGACTGACAATGCATGCCCCTATGGCTTGCCCAGCGTGGTACGCTATACTGATGCGTATCCTTCGCAGGGCGGTTACCCCGAGCATCCTGCTCCGAATTCTCGCTCTCGTTTTGCGGAGCTTGAGCCATTTGGCGAGCTCCATCCTGCTCTAGAGGTGGCTCAGCCTGGAAGTCCTGATACGGCTTCAGACGCCCCACGCAGAATGTCGCGTGCGCCGTCATAGACGATGGCGTTGTCATGTCTTGCAAGGGTTCAATGAAGCGATGCTTCAGCTACGCACTGACATCGTTAAGCGGTAGGGTCCCTGTGTATAGTATCAATAAATCCGTCACATAGAGTTTCCTCGATCATGTTTGTCAGAGTAGTCTTGGGAGGACGCCATACCGTCCTCTACAGGGCTAGTTATGTTCATCATGTTGTCGACGAAGTCGGGCAGCTTCTTCCTCAATACGGGGGTAGTCCTGGGAAGAAAGCGCTTTCCGAGCCTCTCTCCCACACACGATGGGAGCCCCACGGGCTCCACGGAAAGCGAGCGGCACCAGCAGGTGCCTTAACCAATTATGGTAAGATGAAGTAAACCCTGTGTGACGCATGCACTGCGTTGTTGAGTGCAAACTCGACCATGGGGGGGGCTCATACACTAGTGTATAATCTCTCTGAGCAGACACTGCGCAAAGTGTCCACGAGCACGCGTCTAGCTCGGGCTTTGTGCACCTCATGAAGTTTATCCAACTTCAGATCCTCATCGTTCGGTACGACAGCCCGATGAGGTTTGGATGCAAAAGGGCGTAGCCTATTGCATAGTTGGAGGCATCACAGCCGACACTGAATGCCTTGAACTCGTCCGGCAAAGCCAGGACAGCAGCTTGTTGAACGCTCGCCGCTTTGATTGCGTCAAAAGAAGCTTGATGTTCGTTCTCCATACACCAGTTGATATCTTTACCGTCGGTCTGGGGATGGTCCGCTGTGGACATGTCCAGCTTGGTTCCGCGCACTGGAAAGACACTCTTCCAAAACTCCCAGCGAAGCGCGGATCTCGATCCGAGACAGTGGAATCTGGGAGTCCGTGTTGGTGAAACCCCCTATCCATCAACAGCGTTGCTGTACCGACCCCGTCGATGGTGCCCGGAACCACCGCCAGATGAACCATCTTACTCAACCGGTCAACGAAAACCACGACGCCTGTGTTGCCTGCCGAATCCTTCGGCAGGCCGAACATAAAGTCGAAACTCATGGACTGCCGACAACCCGTCTGGACTGGCAAGCTCGCCAGCGGCGCGGCCGCATGCGGCGAGGGTTTAACCCGTTGACGCGTTTCACACGTCCGCACGTACGTGATTGCCCACTTATGCAGCTTGGGCCACCAATAGTGGGTGCTCACTGAGCCGTCGTCTTCTCACGACCAAGATGACCGCCAACTGGAGTATCATGGACCTCATAGAGGATACGATACTTCAAATCCTCATCATGAGGCGCCATGACACGTGGCGTATCCGCCGCGTCCGTGCTGTAGCACAGCAGGCCCTCCGAGATGGAGTAGCGACGCGCAAGCGTGATGACAATTGCTTGTCTGAGTCTTTAAACTCCTCGCTCCCAAGAGCCCGTAGCAACGCTACACACATACCATCCTGCGCATACGCCGCGCGGATCAAGTCCGTCATCGACGACGTCACCATCGTGACATGAGCGAGCTCATAATCAGGTCGGCGCGACAGCGCATCAGCCAAAGCATTCTGCTTTACTTCACCTCGAAGTTATATTCGGCAGAGAATGAAAGCCACCGGGCCATCCTCTGCGAGGGGTGAGGCACTGGGTCGCGGTGCGTAATGACGCATGGTCTGTGAAAGCCACGAACGGCATAGAGCCTAACAGGTGAACCCTGAACTTGACAACAGTGTACTTCATCGCAAGCAGCTCCTTGTCTTGAACTGAATAGTTCTTCTCTGCAGCTTTAAGCTGGCGAGACTCAAAAGCGATGTCTCGATATCGCCCTTCGGCGTCTGCTTGCAGCAGAGGTTGCCAATGGCAAAGTCCGAGGCGTCACAGACGACGCTAAAAGGACGAGCTGGGTCTGGCAATGCCAATATCGGAGCGTGCAAGAGGCTATCCTTGACCTCCTGATGCTCGGTGTTCCAACACCAGTCCACGTCCTTCTTAAGGAGATTAGACAATGGCCGAGCCATCTCCGCGTAGTTTGCGCTATACTTGTGTACGTAATTGGCGAGGCCAAGCCACATGCGCAAGTCCTTTTGGTTCTTTGGAACTGGCCAGTCGACTATGGCCTTGACCTTAGCGGGACCCGCTCGAAGGCCACGCTTCCCAATGAAGCACCCTAAGAAGGGGATCTCTTCGGCGAAGATGCACTTATCTGAGTTGGCGTACAACTGGTTGGTGCGCATGCACTCGAGCACTCAACGCGGCCACAATTCCGGCACAGACGCCGATTCCTAGAAAGGATGTTCTGCAGAACAACATGGTATGTACAGTGCGCTCGACCTAGTCAATGGTTATTACCATCTGCTCATACGAGCGAGTGATATCCCGCTGACAGCGGTTAGCACTCCGATCGGCATGCTCTGGGAGTGGCTGGTGATGCCCCAATGGCTCTCGAACGCACCTGCAACGTTCAAACGCAGTTGTTTCGGCCCCATCGGGCGTATGCACGGACATACTTTGATGATATATTCATCCACAGTCGTGCGGAGCACGGTAACACGGACGTCGAGAACCACATTGTCCATTTGCGAGCGTCGTCAAGCCAGTTCTTCCGGAGCCTCGGACGCGTACAATGGCGCTGTCCCGATGGACCTCAGCTATACTGAAGATGAAGAAGCTGAGCTTCAGGCTGCGGAGGAGCGCCGAGGCATCCGTCGATGCTTTGTCTGCGGTGACACGAGTCGCCTGAAGGCGGGATGCTCGCTACGCCGAGGGCGTCAAGCTTCCGCGAAGCAGAGCTCTGCTTCTAAGCTGGCAAGCGGCTCGGGGCGGGAAAACGCCAAGACCCAGTAGGCACGGGGCGCCCTGCTGGGGAAGAACTGGGTTCTGTTGAGCCTCATGGAGGAGGTCGACAGGGCTTAGCCCCGAAGAGCACCGTGCTCCCTAACATGTATGCAAGCCGTCGTTGAGGCGACCGTGAAGAGCTTTGAGACACCATGGAGGATCCTCATCGATTCCGGGGCGTCGGGCAATTACGCTCGACGCTCCACGATGGAAGGAACTCCGCTGTATGCTGGGGTGCTGAAAGCGCGCAGGAGCGACATCGTCACCGTACGTCTCGCGACGGGGACCCGTGTCACGGTGAAGGTCCCTGTGGACTTGGGCGTGAAGTTTCTGGACTTCAATAGCGTGGAACGCTGTTTGGTCCTGGAGGTATGACCTCATTCTGGGCATGGCGTGGCTTGAACGCCACGAGCCATGGATAGACTGGAGGTCAAAGACCTTAGGCGCAACGCGCTCTCCTCCTAGTGGAGCATTGGCGAGTCATGATCCCTCCTCTGCTATGAAGCAGAAGCGCTATTGGCGCGGGCACTGGACCAAGTCGGTCAATGTGCTAGACATTGGAGTGTCCGAGGTAGTGGACACCGATGGTGTAAAGGACAAGAGTCCTGAGCAAGGCTCACGGACTAAACGTGGAGTGGCACGTAACCCACTCAGCGATAAGTCGTCGCTGCATGCTGATAGCATGGCCAACGATACGTCGGGGCATCTTGGGCGTAGCCCTGGTGATGCACGTGCAGTGGCACGTAACCCACTGAGCGATGAGTCATCGCTGCATGCTAATAGCATGGCCGACGATACGTCGGGGCATCTTGGGTGTAGCCCTGCTAATGCACGTGGCGCGGCACATAATCCGCTGAGCGATGCTTGTTGCGAGGCAGCAGCATCGCTGCATGCCGGTGCTAACATGACCGACGGTATCGTGGTCGTAGCCCTAGTGATGCGGGTGGAGTAGCACCACAGCCACGGGATGAAGACTGCGGGTATAGCAGTACATTATCGGATGTTGATGACGACATCGAGGCTCTACACGAGCAAGATGAGGTGCGAGAACCTGATGACGTCCCGGACGCACTCACGCTGGTCTCGCAGAGACGGACAACCGCTATGAAGCGGAGGCAGCGGCGCAGGCTGCAGGCCGCCAGACGTCAAGCGGCATCCTTCTCTCAAGGAGTATCTGTCTCAGACAGAACGTGGGCGTTGAGTGCGGAGACTTGCTCTCACGCACCATGCCAGCCGTGTGCTTTGCACTAAAGAACGCGTCAATGACGTCACACTGCTCCTTCGGCAAAGGCCACTGCCTCGTTACGCAGTATTTGGTTCCTGGAACCAAGTCGATCTCATGACACACACCTCGATCAGGAGGTAGCCCCGAGGGCGGGTCTTTCGATACTACATCTTGGTACTCCTTGACTAAAGGATAGTACGGATCCGATGGATCTCCGATCCACTCCTCGCGTTTCGCGTCTTCTTCGTGTCCTCCAGGACAGCTTCATCCAGAAGCGATGAAGAGGTAATCTCCCCTTCCGGTCGAATAATGACCACCTCAGCGAGGTCCCCTGCCCGCAGGCAGTCGCCCAACTCATCGAAGGACATCTCGTCCAGCTCTAACAGAGCACTCAGACTGGGAATGTGATGCCGCCCTTTACTCCCCCCGTCACTCCATCCACAAGCGTCCAACCAAGTCGGGCCTACTTGAAGTTGAACTCGGCATTCAACGTCACGTTACAGCCTCCTCAAAAGAGGTAGGATGAACTCGGAAGGCTTCCGTCCTGGCGACGCCAGTGCGAAGTCTCCATGGAGATGGTCACCGTGACCGCCTCTGGAAGAGGCTCTGCGGCCATACCCGCGATAAGAGTTCTCAACTCCTGGACAAAGTCCATCGACTCCTTCTTTCCCTGTCGGGTGGCAAGGAAGCGTGAGCGCACGCGGTATGCCTGATAAGGCGGGGAGAAGACTTGCATAAGCTTTCGCTTCAAGTCCTCCCATGTCAGGAAGGCCTCGTTCACCGACATACCGCACATGAGTACCCACTCCTTAGCTCGCCCGGCGAGTTTGGAGATCGCAAAGTCACACTTTGCTGCTCCGTTTTGAGCATGGCAGAACCCATGACCATCTCAACATCTCTGACCCAGAGCAAGAGGTTATCTCCCTCCTTACCTTCAAAGGACTTGACACTCAGCATGAGTGGTTTCGGTCGGTCCGACCTCTCCACATTCGAGGTACGCGTTGTGGACGCGACCGACTCTCCCATGCTTCTTTGAAGGTGCTCCAGAAGAGCATTATCATAATTAGAGAACGCTTCCAGACGCGAGTTAGCCGCGTCGGGGCCTTGCGCAGCGAGATGCTGCACGCCCTCAGGGCTCAACAGGGACATGAGGTTATTAAGCCCGTCCTGTTGACCCTGAGTCAAGTTACCAAATTGGTTCATCCTCACAGAGCATTCATCGTTCCGACTCAGGTGTAGGATTGACTACAAGTGCTACCAAGTGCAGCGGGGCTGCAGTAGCTCTTTGCTTAGAGGAAGCTTAGTTAAGGTCGACGACCCTCGTTCTTGTACCAAGAACAGGGGTGAGTCAAGGGTAATGCCCACCAGGCCTCCTAGAATAAAATATTCCGGGTATGGATGGCGTCATGTCAGCAATAATGAATAGGGAAATACGCCCACGCAAAATAATATGAATGTCCGCAATTTACATTGTATTGAAAACACCCACAGTCAGTGACCTCATTATGGGAGAAGCGTGGTCGCGTTCCACAGAGCCCTATTCGCCTTCAAAAACATAAGCATTTCAAAACTCGCCGGGCGCATGCTGGCGCGGTGCGGTGTAAGGACATACTTACACTCTGAAAAGAGGCGCTCACACCTGTTGCTGGTGGGCGGGACTGACGCAAGCAGCGGGATATAATCGGCGATCCCGCGCTCTGAACGGCGCGGCTTCTTAGAGCGCCGAAGAATCTCCGTTGCAAAATCGACCGGTTCCTCTGGCTGTTCTTGCGTCGACTCGAGGCAACGGAACGGCTCGATCACCTTCTGCTCTGCAGTCGAGAGCGGCAGCGAGTTCGTGATCTTGACCACAGCGCTCTCGAATACGGGAGAGTGAACGATCTTGGCGCCTGCCTTGAGATGTTTCTCCATGATGGGATAATTCTCCAGGCAGGCGTCAAATAATGCACGAACCTCGCCGAGCGTCCGCTTGTGGTACTGGAGCTTCACGCATACACTGTTGAGCTCCTCCAATTTCTGGTGGAGCGTGACGATGCGACGATGAGCCGACCCACGAGGAAGCAGCTCCTCCACAGCAGGCACCTCCTTGATTGCATCGCGAATTTCGATGTAGCGATCCAACATCTCGAACACCGATGACCAGCGGGTCACGTTGGCACGAACAGGCATTTTCGGTGTAGGCAGCCAACTCAGCCGCATTGTTGGGGTATCGAAGTTGAACCATCAGATGTTGAACCTGAGATATCAGATCCTCAGACTCAGACAGGAAAAGACACACAGCCAGATTAAATCTGTGACTGGCGCACCCGACTAGTGGGACCGGGTGCTTGGTAGCGATGCTCTGGTTCGTGGAGCAGTTGTCAGCCACAAGGAACTTGACCATGGAGACCGTCTTCTCGTACACATCGAGGATCGCAGTGAGGTACACCGTTCACCCTAATTAGTCGTGTGACTTAAATAGTCATACACCTTAAATATTCATTCCACAGGTTATGAAAAACATTTTYRATAACACCTTAAAATGATAATTGATAYCGTATTCTGGTAGATATCGAGGAGCAGGTTTCAGCTATGTCCTTAGATTTTTGTTCATGGATACGGGCGTCGATAAAACTAATTTTCAAAAGACGAGACGTCAGGCCAGGAGGCGTACACGGTAAATAGTCATGCCACGACTAATTAGGGTGAACGGTGTACTGGATGTGCGCATCCGCTGTCAGTCCGTCCTCCATTGGGGAGAGACCTATCAAACGCTCACACATACCATCCGGGCCATGGTAGACAGCGAAGATAGCCACGTAGTGGTGCGTACCCGACGTCCAGCCATCAAACCTAAGGCCGAACGCCGTACCCATCTCTGTGGCGATCGTGTTGCCGACACGCTCCGCCACACGTCGCATGTACTTCTTCAGGGACTCGGTCGTTGTGGGGCGCATGGTGACGAGTCGACGGGTCAGCGGATCCTCGACCTCGCTGAAGGGGAGGTTCCGCTCGACCACCCAGCGGACCCAATCGTACATCTCGCTGATCTCTTGGTCGGCAAAGCCAAAGACTTCTAGCGACGTAAGGTTCCGGCGCTGGAACTCGGCATACTCCTCCGCGTAGGTGGGATGCTTAGCGGCGAGGTGTCCGAGGAGGTTGGTATAGCCGGTTCGTGGCGCTTGCTTGCGTGGGGCCGCGCAGATGCTGCACTTGAACACTCCTGGCTCATCGGCGGTAAAGAAGAAGGCGGCGTAGAGCTTGGAGGACATCGTGGGCGGGTTGGTTGGAGAGTGGTGGTGGTGCTGGGAAGGCGTTGGTACTGCTAAGGCAAGGCAAATGCTAGAGTGGGCCGATTGGAGTTGTGTCGACGCACAGACCTTTCTCCAAGCAAGCGCTCGAACGAGTGGCCATCAGTTGTGGACGATGGACGGTGGTGCTGGCCCGTCAATTGTGAACTGTATTTTTGGCGGTATAAAACAATAGTCCGCAATACCTTGAAAAAATGTCATCACTACGGCAGGGATATTATTTTCTAGGAGGCCTGATGCCTACCCTTCTTCTAGAGACTATAGAGACCTTAAGGAAGGTACCTCTGCTCTGCTGTGTGTTTTCTAAACTGAATATTATGGGCGGCCGAGCCGCCCTTGGGGTAAATATCTTTGCCTGACTATCTACCTTATTAAGACCCAATCATATGCAAGTACGTGGCTTCGGGCCCACGTACTGACTACTTGTTATGAACTGAGTACTGAGTACTGCTTTAGGTGATGGTTTGGACACACCAATGCCATGTGTCTCACACCAACTGTGTAACCCCGTTACACATGGTATGTCTGTCGTCCGGCCCGAAAATTACAAATTTGCAACAAAACCAGGTACGTTATGTATACACTAAACTACCCTTGATTTGGTGTGTTATACATAGCCTATGTGTCTATTGTTGAACGAATGCTAATTGTTAAAGTATTGCCTTAATTTATCTTAACGGTAACAATCGCATTAGACAGGTAAATATCACCTTGTAGGATCGTATAAACCTGGGAAAATGAAAGAGATAAGCCTTCTCCTCG
>AWVW02013229.1:0-24604 GCA_000500225.2 Phytophthora pinifolia
CTAGTGGGAAGGAACTCGAAAAAGGCAGCTATTTATTCACAAATTAGATCCCGTACAAATTGATTCAAAACGGAGAATTTAGTTCAAAATATGTACCTGTTTGGTCAGCGTTGTAGACCTTTTTGATGCCCAGATTTACCATCGTGGCCCTAACTTTTGCGGCGAAATCGGCCGCGATAGCTTCCAGGTCTGCTGGCGTCTTCTGTCCTGCACGTGTTCGGGCTCTCATCGAGAGTCGGTGACGAGCCTTAAAGCCCTGGAGCCAGCCCCATGACCCCTCGAATTGCTCGACGCCGTACTCATCTGCGAGCTCCTTAGCCTCGAGCGTCAGCATCAGAGTCGAAATGGGTACGCCTTCCTTGCGGAGGTCGTTGACCCATTTCACAAGCTCAAGCTCTGCCGCCACGGGCAGTTTCGTGCCGATGCCCATCGGCCGTGCCTTCCGCTTGTCGCTCCCGTTCTTGGCAGCGCATTGTGCCTCAAGCCTAGCCTTCTCTCGCACCCACTTGAGCACTAGTTTGCGTCTAGATTCATAGGCAGCAATACTAAGGGTAGGATAGTACTCATTTATTACCTTCTTGACGGCTTTGCACTCTTCTACAGCTCGCGCTACGGTTAACTTCTCACGCGCTGAGAACGACGTCCGCCGCCGTTGACTACGAGCTCTGTTTGGGGCGGGGTGCATCGCCAAATGACTGGCGTTGGGGGCAACATCCTACCGGTGTTAAACCGGTAGTGTCGTGACGAAATAATTGTAGCAGAACTTATAAGCCGAGGCGTCAGATGGATCCAAATGACGTGATCTGATTGGACGCTCTTATATGCTGATGTCCACTACAAGCCGAGGAAGTCGGTATTGCAATTGATACTGTAATATTTACACTGGGGCGTAGTACCGTGACCAGGCGAAAAGGGCCTTTGTTCGCGAAAGGGTTAAGCCGACAGGTCTTCTAAAATATCACTTTGCTATTTGCCTCCCTACAGCTCAAGCGTACTTCGCCTCGTCCTTCCAACAGGTTAACAGCCGCAGTCATCGGACCCTATCTCTCGACCCCATGGACCCGCAAGACCAAGAACGTATTGATAGCCGTCAACACGAGGAAGACATCGTTAATGTGGGTCTTCAACAAGCTGAGCACCAAGGACGTGGTCAACATCGTGACCAACACGTTCAGCACTAAGAGAGAGGTCGTCTTCACGACGAGCGTGCGGGACGCGGCCAGCGTCGGGACAAATACGCAGAACTGGAAGCGGACGATCAACGTACAACGATGAGGTCGGCCACGAGCCCGCTGGATGCTCTGAGCGCGCTCCACGCGGTGACGAATCCTTTCAGCACGAAGGGCGTGGCGAATATGAGCCATGAGCTCGTACTACCGCAAAGCGGTACGACAGGGTGATCAAGTCGTTCAAGATGGAGACTTTCGACGGATCGTCGCAACCTGGGGCACTCGAATCAGGCATTTCAGCGTGGTTGACGCGATTTGAATCCTTGTTTGGCACGCAAGAAGGCCTACATGGTCTTCAACTACGAGATCGCATGAAGAATGGTATACTGTTCCAGTATTTGAGGGGCGTGACCAGTCAAGGGTATGTCGCGAACGTGCACGAGCTGAGGTCGCACTCTTTTGAGTACGTTTGCGGGGAAGTAAGGAGCGATTTCAGCAGCAAACTGTCGAACCAGCAGATCACGTAGATGGTAACCAGCGAGCGGAAGAAACACGATGAGACCTATCGCGAGTACTCTCTGCGCCTTCGTGTCATGGCTGCAGCAGCCACTCCAACTGGATTGGAAACCATCAAGCTGCACTGAGTTCCTTCATCGCCAACGCTTGGTACAAGCACGCGTACAACTTCCGCCTGGTTATCCGTGAGGACTCCGATCGTCCTCTCCGAGAAATGGATCGGGCCATCCACAAGGCTGTGCTCTATTGCTGGGCACCCAGGCATCGTGAAGCCGTCTCAGCCGCGTTCATCTGGAGCACTCAATGCGGATTTCAAGCCCCCCAAAGCCGCTTCGAATAACGCCAGGCCAACTCTTGGGAAGCGGAAGGTGAACTTCAAGAATGAGTGCACATTCAAGCGCCGTGCTTTCTAAGGCGCTATGTGATACTTGTGGAGAGCTGGGACACACCACGGGATATCACGACAAGTTCTGCCCACACCTGTACGGGAGAAAGTTTACCATCGTGACGGATCACGTGGCGCTGAAGTGGCTGATGACGACAAAGGAGCCAGCCGGCCGTCTGCACCGGTAGGCTCTGACCCTTCACGAATACGAATTTGACCTTAGCTATCGGCCCGGCAGGGAAAACCACGTGGTAGACGCGCTGTCACGCGGCCCGGTGGACGATGGTGCGACCGCAGAGGAGGAAAAACGCGAAGAGGCCGATGACTGGGCTATTGGACGAGCCCTCGAGGAAGAATCCCGCGCTAGTCAGAGAGGAAAGCGGCCGGGAGAGCGGCGAGTCTCGCTGCGGGAGCTGCTGGCCGGCGCGGCTGAGGCAGTAGCAGCAGCAGTCAAGAGTCGACACGAGGCAACGTGACGAGGTGACGGGCGCGGCTCAGGACGCGGAGCACCAGCGCCAGCGCGGGGAGGAAGAAGTTAGCTGGCAAGTCAAGGAACTACCGCGAATCGCGCAAGTGCGGCGAGTTGATGCAGCAAGTGCGGGAGTGGTGCAGCTCACCGACGGGGACATTGCGCGCGAGCAGAAGCGCTCTCATGGTGCAGAAGCTGCTGAAGCTGGGAGTGTATCGAGGCCGACGTGTGCAAGCTGAGGTTGACGGGATAGGAGTGCGGGTGGAAGTTGCGCCAGGTGAGAAGCGGATTCTGCTGCCCACAGTGTATTGGGCGCTGGCTTTCAAGGAAGCACACGACAGTATCTGGTCCGGCCATCTGCGGGGGCCCCAGACGAGCGAGCGTCTGCGTCGACTTTACTTGGGGTAGCACATGAGTGCGTCCGTGCGCCGCTGGGTGGCTGGCTGTCAAGACTGCGGGTCGCGGAAGGCGCGATGGTGGTGGCGCCGTTGAGAAGCGTGCGCACAGGAAGTGTCGGTGACCGCTGGGCGCTGGACGTAGTAGGGCCGTTGCCCAACACTGCCCACATGATGGCGAGGCACTCCAGATCGGAGATGTTGTAGTTCGCCGCCAGGGTCTTGCTGTTCACTTTCGAGGCGTAGGCGACGGGCTGGTCACCACCTGGGGCAGCACTGCCCCAAGGCCTGTCCGCGAAGCATCGTCGGTAGCCGGGATATATAAGCACATGTCTCGTGCTCAACCACACTTTTGCCCATCGTCTTGCTCAACACCCCACTGCCATTGCACAGCAGCTTGGTCAGGGGCGCCATCTTCGCTCCGAGCTCTGGGACGAACCTCCTGTAGTACCCACGAACCTCCTGGCCTGGGCCTCGTCCGTGGGCTGGGAACGCTATGATAGCCTACACCAACCTTATGGCGGCTGGATGTCGTCCGGGGTGAGGTCCTGAGCTGGCTGGGACGAACCGCCTGGGGCGGTCCTTAACTTGGCTAACAAGAGGATGAAGATCGGCTCCGCGAACGTTTGCTGGGCACGAGAACCTGAAGCTGAACTAGTACCGGGGGCGGTGCGAAGCAGCGGAAGCAATGAACGCCAGGTCATCGAGCGCCGCATCTCGCTCTTCGACAATCGAGCTGTAACTCGCCAAGCATTCGTCGATCTCACGGCCGATCTGCGAATGGGCAGCTTGCATATCGGAGATTTGAGCCAACAATGGTACCGGCAGTTAAGCCGATCCACTCGAGCACGCGGAGCACATCATCGAGGGTTGCCCGGTGACTCACTACGGATTGTGGTCGTCCCTAGGCCGTCTCACAGTCGACGCACTCGCCCACCAACCGTTGCTCCGACGAAAAAAGCCGCGCCAGTAGAAGTGATCGCGGATCCGCTGATACGTGCGACTGATCCTGATGGTCTCCTTCCAAACTCACATGGTAATGATGGAGCAAATCATCGTGCAGTGTCTCGGGGATAACTCGCTCTCAGCTGACAAACTGACTGCCCCCTCCTCTAGCACAGCGGGGCTGGTCACATTCCGCCGAGATCGAGTGGCCGTAGCCGTGAAACGTAGAGTAGTCTCGTTCGTCGCCGCAGTTAGGATCTCGGGCAGGTGGTTCAATGTCCGCAGATCCGCTTGGGCCTGGTCTTCCGTTACCACAACTCTTCCTTCTCTTTGTAACGTGGCACGAGTCAAACTGTCGGCGCTGCGCTGGCCGGCGCTCCGACTCTTGCGACGCCATCCGTGGGTGCAAATGAGTCTCACCCAAAAGGTCTTGAACTCATCCGGAATTAGCTCGAGTAGCTTGCGCCTTGATTTCTGCCTATGGATGTGGAGCTGCGCAGTCGAAAGAGCTGGCCTGGTTCAGGTACACGTAGAAGGCGTTCCAGTCTTCGCGTCATTCCTTGGTTATCGGCGAGCTCTTCCACACGCTGGCCAACGGCATGTGTGCTCTGGATCACTCACTTATAGCCCTATAACGGTCAGCACATCGACAGTTAATGCCATATATACACTTGCCGCCGCACGCAACGTCCGCCGCCTTGCCGATTCAGGGGAAAGAGGGAGAGGGGGTGTCACGTTTTCGATTTAAATGTCGAAAACACCCGTAAGCTATCGAAGTATTTTACGCAGGTACGAACCGTATCATCCCTTTTTAAGGATCTCACTGCTTACCCATGTCATATACCATGGTACTTCAAGTAGTAGTGTAGCATTTTTACTGGGAGGTAGGTAGCGAAGGGAAGCCTAACGGGGATTAATTTGAGGCCCGCTCAAGCAACATTCGTTCAACAGGCTATGTATAACACACCAAATCAAGGGTAATTTGGTGTATACCTCCCACCTGGTGTGAGCGCAAGCCCACGCTAACCATGGTTTAACTATGCTGGAAGCACGTTCAACGGCAGCCAACATGGAAGCACCAAGTAGGAGGCGGACGCACAGGAGAAGGCCGAGAACAACACGCCAGAAGGAGAGGAAGACGTCGGCGAGTCAAGCGCCTCTGACCAGCTGAGTAACCTGGACGACGAGTACGAGCTGCAGCCCAAGCCACCGGCCTTTCTATGCCGAACCAAAAGGCAACCAGACCGAGAAGACTCTGAAGACTCGGTGCCGCTGCGAGGCCGCGACGGCGCCGATGATGCAGCCAGTGAGGAGGGCGGCACTGAGTGCGGCCCAGTTTGTTGCGGACGCTTCGCTTGGGCTGGGAAAGAGGGGCTCGTCCGTGTCTGGGCCTGAAGTCATCGCGGTGGAGCCGAGCGACAGCATGGACGACGACCGCATCTCTCGGTCGAGCACCAGCAGGAACTCCTTGGACACGAGCGACTTGAGCTTGAGGAATTGTCGCCCGTACGTGCGTGGCTGCTGGAACAACCGGATGCGGGAGTTGGCCAGGCGAAGCTGCACATTCGAGGAGCAAGACATGCGTGTCAGCTAGTTGAACGAGAGTAGTAGTAAGTGACGCTTCTGTACCCGCACGGCGACGGCGTGAAGAGCGGCGAGCACGTCTGCCTTGTTGTCCTACACGTAAATGATGCCGGGATGGAGTAAAGGGCGTCAGCCTACGGCAAGCCAGTGGAAATGATGCTAATAGGGCGTACCACAAAGTATTTGGCGCTGCTTGGCTTCTTCCCGACAGTGCAGGTTACCACGTGCTCGAGTTGTGGTTCTCGTTCAGCAAATGTGTGGACGGCTAAAGCAAGATAACAAAGCGACTCAACTGTTAGCCGAACTCTCTGACGAATCGGGAAGTACAGGACGTACCCTGGAACACTTTCTCGTCCGATTCGTCGTCGCCGACTACAAATACAAACTCCGGTATATCCACCTTCTCCTTCAACACATTGAGGACCATGGAGACTGCCACGGCCTTGCTGACTCCGACCTGGTGCACCTCCACGTATCCTTTTGCACGGCTTATCGTGGCCTCACCTCTCTGATGGACAGACACACAATAACTTGATTGAGAACATGCCAACAGAGCAGCGAGGACCACATGCTGCTTAGCATACCTCCAGGATCTTTTGGAGCTGAGCGCAAAGCTCCAGCGATTGGATTTCGCCGTATTCTTGATCACTGGTGCGGTAGTCATACAGCAATGAAGCTGCGTTCTCAACGAGAAACGAGCCATTGGTGCGCGCTGCATACGCCTGCATCACCCGTTTTACGTCGTCCTTCCAGTCGAATGATCGCCTGTCCTCATCGCACACGCACTCCCAGCGACCTTTACCAGCTTTTCGTATGAACAAGCCATTCTCCGCAATCAGATTCAAGTTCGGAATTGCGCCAAATTGATCTTCGAGCGCTGCACGCTGGGTGTTGCTTGTGACGAACACGATATTGCAGGGGTCAGCGCACACGGTACGGAGATTCGCCCGCGTTTCGTCAGAAATTGGCTTCCGAACCTTTCCGTCGATGTATCGCGCGGCAGCTTGTCCCGTGCAGTATCCATCCTGCTCGTCACTAGCTTCTCTCCTTTGCAAAGATTGGTCAGCGCAGCCACTGCGGTGCGAGAACTGCGCTCCTTCCTCGTCCAGTATACTTGCAGTGGAGCTCAATGTCCCGCCGTAGTCAAAGATGAAGAGTCGGCGCGATGTGCTCGTGCACTTCTTCACCAGCTCGTCCACATCCAGGCTCACAAAACCCGACTCGAACCGCATCACCCGGAAGTCAAACCCAAAGCCGACGCGAATTTCTTCAGAAGCCATGGTATCTTCGTTCTTGGTGGAGACAGCTTCGACGTCAGCCAGAAGCCGTTCACCCCACGGGGTTGCGTCCGCTTTTCCCACCAGAAACTTGTAGTTTAGATAGAATCTGTTGTGTTTCTCGTAGTAGCTCATGCCACAGGCTTTGGCGAGAGCAGCAACCATATCGTCTGTCTTCCACGGGTTCACCGCCAGACTGCCGCTTAGAATGCGACTATAAGCGCTGAACTCGGACACAATCATGATTCCGAAGCAGTCGCGTCCTCCAACGTCCAGGTTACTTTTGGAGCTGCTCCAACCTGTAGAGTTCCTCGACTTGCTCTGGATGTTGCGGTGTTGGGCAATTATGTACTCAAAGGGTAGCAGCGAGAGCCCTCCGCGGACGCAGGTATCAATGTAGATATCACACATACGCCAGAGAACGACGCGCTCAGCGCACGTGGTCTTGCGTTTTTCCTCGAAGTAGACCACAACTCCTCCGGGCGGCGCGTATCGACGGTTGATCTCGTCCGTGAATTTGAGGACGTAGTCACGTGTGCGATGATAGTCATTGGGCCTTGAGTCGAGAGTGATACCAATCTGAACGAGGACGACGGAGCCACGCTTGTCCGGGTGAGTCGCTAAGAAGCGCTCAAACGCGCGCAGCTTGAGCGGAATCGCCGTCAGGCCCTCCAAGCGGTCGACAGACCCGATGACCAGTCGACGTTGCTCCGGTGTCTTCCCCGCCATGATGGCGTTCCTGACATGCGCTGCAAACTCCAACGCAGCTCCGTTCACATCTGCCTCGTTCTGGTCCAGCATTTCGTGCAGATGCGTCACATCCGGCTCCACATGCGAGCAGGAGATGTGGATCTTGCGTCCATTGTACTCGATCACCAGCATCCCGTTCGGACACGTCTTGTAGTCCAGGCCAAGCAAGCGTTTACAGCTCGTCAGGAAGTGTCTCGCATGCTCAAAGATGAGAAAGCCAATGTGGTCCGCGCACAGCATCGCACGCAGGATCTCCGTCCTCATGGCGAGGCAGCGGAAGATCTCGCTCGACGGGAACGGCACGTGCAGGTACATGGTGACGAGCGCCATGCGTAGCCGCCGCAGCAGATAGGACGGCAGCATCAAGAAGTGGAAGTCGTGCAGCCACACAAGATCCCCATCATGGTAGCTCTCCACCACTCGGCGGGCAAAAGTCCGGTTGACGCTACAGTAGTCCGACCAGCACATGTCCTGTGCCGCCGGGTTCCACGACACCGGGTCGCACCACGCACTCTTGGCGCCTGATGAGTCCGTCTCCACGTCTGCATCCTCCTTCCTCGCAGCGAACCACCTCTTCCTGCCCTTGCTCTTGTCCTCCTCGCAGTCTAGCTGCAACTGGGCCGAGTTATACACGTCCACCACGTTGTGGAAGATTGGCCAAAGCACGCCCTTGCAGAAGCCCTGGAAGTAGCGGTGCGCCACGGCCGGCTCGAGAAATACGGGCACGCAACGCAGCGCCATCAGCTGGCGTTCCAGCGCTGCTTCCTCGCTCTTGGCCACGAACACGTCGGGGCAGCCCACGAACAGCGGCGAGTACTGCTCGGCGTCGCGCACGAGCGTGCGGTACAACGTAGCGGTGGCACTGGTGGCCCAAGAGACGTCCCAACCGCTGGAGGAGAGCTCATTGCGCTCGAACACGAGCGGCAGCACGTTCACCACGATGAGCACTGTCTTGGGCGGCGACAGAGTGAGCGAAGGCGGCATGACGGTCACTCCCTGCCGCTTGCGCTCGAGCGGGCAGGTTTCGAAATGAGGAGGGCGTTGAAGTTAAAAATGGGGTTCGTGCACCTTGAAGCTCTCATTCGCTGAATAGTATCCAGACGTTGGCTTCTCTGATTGGACGTTATGTTATCGTAGTGTTGACCCGCTCGAAGATGAAGAGCGATTGCGAGCTGGTCCAGGACACGCGTTGGTGAGCTAGTTGTTGCACCAATCGGAAGTAGCGTGAGCTCTGCAGTGCGTTTTTGTAGTCGAGGACGAGCGCACCGGGTCGAAGTTCCGCTTCGAGTTTGAGTTGGACCTGGTGGTGCAGCGCGGCGTCCCAGCACTGCGACGTGAGCAGCAAGATGGACGTGTCGTGCACGGACACGCTGAGCATGTCGGCGCATATGAAGCGACAGCCGTCAGGGATCTGCAGCTCAAGGCGGGTTTGCTCCGCTGCGTCGTGTAGGACCGGCAGGATCTCCACGCCTTGTGATGGGAGGCCGAAGGCGAGAGCGGCGAAGAAGACGAGAGAACCGGATGAAGATCCGAAGACGGTCAACGTCGCCTGCTTTGCGGCACGTGCGATGATAGTCAGCACGGGCTTCTGGGTGAAGAGCGTCAGCCACGTCGGGAACGGGGTGCTGCCGTACGCGAAGTTTTCAACAGAGTACTCACTGTCAGGACCTGAAAACTTCTGTTGAGCTTGCAGCAGCCCGCGATGGAACGCAAGCTGCTGATCTTGCTGTCTCAACCGCGTAACCAGCTCTTTCAGACGCCCTCTGTCAACTGAGCTAACGTCCGGCAGGTTGTGGCTTGACAAAACGTCGTTGATCCGAGCCACAGCCTCGAGCTCTTCTTCAAATTTCTGCTTGCGCTCTTGTTGGATGTCCTCGATCGTAGGGATCTTGCAGCGCGTGCAGATATGGGCGGCGGAAAGCACCTCTTCGATCTGATCCATTTGGTCTTCCGTCAAGAACAAAGCGGATCTTTGTTTGCCCGCATGCTTGCTCTGTAAAAATACTGCATCAACCGCTTGTCGGAATGCTTGGAGGCATGAGAGGATCTGGGGCAGCAGAGTCCGTAGCACACGCTTTGGATCGGAGTTGGTCGCTTCATCTAGCTCTCCATGAACAAGATGGGCCGCGGTCTGAAGCTGACGGACACGACAAAGATAATTGTAAGCCTTGTACAGGATTCCACAATACTAATTGCTGTGCTGGACTAACTACCTGCTTGAGAACACAGCTGCACTCCTCCCAGTCCATGGACACCATTTTCGAGGTGAATATGCGACGCTTCGATGGTCAATGCGAAGCGACGTTTATTGCATCTCTACTTAGCCAAGATACACAACGATGGCAGTGACATTGTCGCCACTGCCCCTCGCCAAAGCCTCGTGGACGAGAACTTGCGCAGCCTGAGACTGCCGAGAGACTGGTATCGCTCCCACTAGGTCCACAGCTTCTTGGTCACCAAGAGAATCCCAAACGCCGTCGCATCCCAGAACGAAGAAAGGATAGTCGGCCGCTGGTTGGAGTCTGGAGGAATGCATCACGGGGAGAAAAGCCGTCAGAAACCAGAGATGCAACGTCGCTGGTTTAGCAAGAGATCGCGTTACCGGGTCGCGCTCGTGTTCGGTCTTGCGACAACAAACTGCTTTAGATCCCGGTCTCCAAAGCTCCTGCAATCGATTTTCACCCATTAGAATGTTGCACCGACAGAGCAACAGGGAAAAATGGTGGGGAAGTTACCGGGAGACAGCGAGTACACCAGACACCCGATCTCGAATGACGAAGCCGCCCTGATGGATGATCCGCTCCACTTCATCGTGATCGCTCGCCTTGTGATCCTACATGGTGACCAATGAACAACGCTATTCAACCAACTCTCACGAACCCAACCACAGAATTGCGCGCATGCTCCCCACCTTCGAAAGCCGAATCGCTTTCCCCTTGCAGCTGATCACGGCACGACTGAATGAGCATACCAGAATCGGTCAATGCGAGTTCCTTCACACACGCGAGCGAGTACCCACGCACCTGTCGCCCACATTAGCGACATAAAGCGTCTTGTCACCGTTCTCCTCCAGTACCAGTGCAGTCACTGCAGTGGCGCCGACCGACCCCGAAAACGACTGACAGCACTCCATGTCCGAGATCAAGAAGCCTCTGCAAATTGACCGCGGCACTCGGTCAGGTGCTTCCTCCTCCTTCACCCCACACACTAAACCCCAAGCTCTTACCGCTCAAGTCGCTTCTCAACAGAACTGTTGTCGTCTGCCAGCTGCAGCTCCGTGGCAATGTTCTCATGAAGTACCCGCTGCAGGTACGTCGCCACGGAACGACCTACAATTTACATTCGTCAGTCAAATGCATCCACATCCGCACCAGCAGACAGTTAATTCCAGTGTATGTTGCAACGCAGTGCATTACCTCCGTGTCCGTCGTAGATGGCGAAGTAGCCGTTCGCCGGGTGCTGCAGGAAGCCGTCCACGATGCGAATCGTGTCCTCCATCGTCTTCCGATGCTCGGCATTCTGGCGCATACGATACTCAAGGTCAGCTAGTGAATTAGCCTATGTTTTATTAGGCTGCACAGCCACCATTTCCTCGCAGATGCTCACGCATCGGCAGCAACTGAAGTGCTCTGTCATCTTGCTTCGTCAAAATGAGGCGACAAGTGTCTCTTTCAGATACTTATAGTTTAATCAAGTGGGATGTACTATAAAGACTGCTACTTTCGCGGTGTGTCCTAGAAACTTGGTCTCTCCGCACACCCAGACCACAAAGAAGCTCAGCATGAGTCCTCCACGCGTTAGTGTCGCCGCGGTGGCGCTGTCGGTGACTACGGGCATGACGGCGGCTGCCGTATCCATGATGGGGTACTACCGCTTCCAGCACCCGCAGGAGTTCGCGGATGCCAGCATCCGCATGTCCCACCCAGAGTTATCGGACGATTTCAACCGCAAGTGGGGCCTCTTCGGCACGGGCATCGTCGACTCGGTGCCGCAGAGCATCAAGAACCTGTTCGACGTGCCAGACATGGCAGAGCGTTTCGAGGCGCACAAGAAGAAGCGCGATGAGCAGATCCGAGATATCGTCGAGGACCTTCGACCTAAGGGGAAGTAGGTTAGCCAGCAGAAAGGGTAACACTTCAATCCACGCCTGAAACACACTACTAATGCTAAACGCCATGCATACAACTGTGAATAAGCACGAGAGGGATGGAGCAAAAGGCGAGAGAGAACACTAGGATAATAAGAAATAGACACCGAGTCTCGGCAGCAAAGTCGCATGTATTCAACATGTTCGAGTGGATCATCAGCCAGTATGCAGCGAGTCTCTGGATGCAAAGACCTATCGCTACACTTACGAGCGGTAGCGGCGCAGCGACAGCGTGTTGCGACGCTTCCAGTTCTGGCGGAACGAAGAACCGATGATCTTGTTGGCGCGGTGGCCACGCTTGCGCAGGCCACGGCCCTGGCGACCAGCCGACGTGAGGCCACGCTGCTGGCGGCCCTTGTGCACGGCGTTGGCGATCCAGTTGATACGCGGGTCGCGACGGATGGCCTTGTGCGAGTGGTCGACCATGATGATCTCGAAGTACTTGTACGTGGCGTCCTGGTTGACCCAGTACGAGTTCAGCACGCGCAGGTTCGTGAACTTGTTGCCGGCGCGCTCCTCAGCCACCGACCGCAGGTTGCGCTCAAACTTGAGCTCGTTGATACCGTGGTGCTTGGGCTTACCGTAGACAATACCCTTCGAGTTCGGGCGCTTGCGGCCGCCGCGACGCACGGCCACGCGCACAATGACAAAGCCCTGCTTGGCCTTGTATCCGAGGCGGCGAGCCTTGTCGACACGGGTGGGACCCGTCACACGGTGAATGACCGGCAGCTGACGGTACTCCCAGGCGCGCACACGCAGCAGGAAGCGGAGCACGTCCGACTGTTTGCGCTTCCACAGCTCCTCCAGGTACTTGTAGGCTCCCATTCTTCTACGACTTTGCTAAAAAGAAATGGCATACAAACGAGATGATGCCGCGTCAGGAGCGCCAGCCAGCCAGTCATTGGGACAGGAGAGTACCGTGAGTACAGTAGGACACATTAATGTGAAGATAGGTCCCACCGTTAACCCTTCAGTAAGTACGTCTACAGTAGTGTGCATCACATCAGATCACACTGCGCCACACCACACCTTGAAGCTGGCATCTCCTTCGCCTCCCCGATGCTGACGAAGGTAGTGAACTTGACGAAGGCACTGCAGGCACCACGCCAGCAGCTGACTCGTTGTTTGAGCTCGGCCGCCAAGGCGACGCAGTTCAAGGTGGAGATGCTGGGCGGCAAGGACGCCGGCATCGCGATCTTCACGATGGACCGCCCCGAGGCGCGCAATGCGCTGGGCCGCCAGTTCATGGCCGAGTTCCACCAGGCGCTGGACCAGGTTCGCTACGACCCCAAGATCCGCGTCGTCATTGTGCACAGCGTCGTGCCTAAGGTGTTCTGCGCCGGCGCGGACCTGAAGGAGCGACTGGGCATGACGCCGCCCGAGGTGAGATAGGCAGCTGCTGTGGCTCGAAGGAGACGGTATGCTAAGCCATTTGTTATGCTCTTGTTCATGCTCTTGTTCATGCAGGCCGCTGCGTCGTCTCGTGGCTATCGTACGGGGTTCACGGACTTGGAGCAGCTACCGATGCCGACCATTGCGGCCATCGAAGGTGCCGCACTTGGTGGAGGTATGGAGATGGCACTAGCTTGCGATCTCCGCATCGCTGGTGCCAAGGCACTGCTCGGCTTCCCAGAGACGTCGCTAGCAATCCTGCCTGGGGCTGGAGGCACCCAGCGTGCTTCTCGTCTGATTGGTAATGTGATCATTACCGCCTCTCGTTGACGTTGCGGCCAGCTCACTTTTGCCTCTGTGCTCTTGTTGCACAGGTATCTCGAAGGCCAAGGAGCTCATCTTCACCAGTCGCCGCCTCAACTCGGAAGCTGCTGAGAAGGTCGGGTTGGTCGACTACGCCGTGCCCGAAAGCAAGGCCTACGACAAGGCGCTGGAGATCGCGCGCGAGATCCTCCCGAACGGACCAGTTGGCGTGCGTATGGCCAAGGAGGCCATCATGCGTGGCTCCGAGGTGGACATTGCCTCGGGCATGGCCATCGAGAATGCCTGCTATGCGCAGGTTATTCCGACCAAGGACCGCATCGAGGGGCTCGTCGCCTTCAAGGAGAAGCGCAAGCCGCAGTACAAGGGCGAATAGGCAGTAAACCGGTGTCCTACGTACCGAACATTGCATCATATCCATTGGATGAAAGTTTAATTCATTTTTGCGAATCATAAAAACGAA
Organism: Phytophthora pinifolia; assembly: GCA_000500225.2. Taxonomy (NCBI): domain Eukaryota; phylum Oomycota; class Peronosporomycetes; order Peronosporales; family Peronosporaceae; genus Phytophthora; species Phytophthora pinifolia. The sequence continues at coordinate 13,814 of AWVW02013229.1, forward strand.
GCCGCGGCACTTTTAGCAAATCAGGGCCGGCAATTACCGACCCCCTCGGCAAAAGGCCAAACCGAGACGAGGATACGGCACATCATGGCGTCTGGAGACACGGAGAAACACGAGCTGAACCAGCCGTGGGCCATCTGGGAGCAGCGCGAGCAGGGGAAGAACATGTCGTATGGTGACAAGCTCTTCAAGCTGTGCACCTTCAGCACCGTCGAGGAGTTCTGGGGCTACTGGAACAACATCCCGTCGCCGAGGTGAGCCGTGCTGGCCGCTTGTCCGCCAAAAGCTGCGTTGGTGCGCTATTGTAACGGTGATATTGTCTCATGTTATGTTACATGATCTGCAGCCAGGTGCTGTTTGACGGCTTTACGCGCAAGAAATTCGCCGACCGAACGGTGGAGGGCTTCGCTGTCTTCAAGGACGGCATCGTGCCCGAGTGGGAGGACCCGGAGAACAAGAACGGTGGCGAGTGGTCCATTCGGAAAGGTAGCAGGCTAGCGTCTTCTTGGCTTGTGGGATGTGTCCGCAGAAGACTAATTAATCTCTGTTGTTGGTTCTCTTAGAGGTGGGGGCCCATGAGCTGGACGAGTTCTGGGAGAAGCTAGTGCTAGGTGCCATTGGTGAGCTCATCGACCCGGGCAACGAGGTGACGGGCGTACGAGTCATCCACAAGGTACGCGTTGGGGCTGGAAATGCTGCAGTTTGGGGGTGCTACGTTCGGTGGGCTGACTGTGCATTTTGGTCATTGCTGCTGTTGCTTGCTATCAGAACAACAAGAAGGACAAGAAGGACTCGGGCAACAACTACCGCTACGAGATCTGGCTGCGTGGGGTGAACCGCGCCCAGGCGGACGAGATCCGCAACAAAACGCTGGAGGTGATCAACTCGGGCAGCTCCGGAGCGCCGTGGGTGTCCAATGAGTTTATGCACAAGAAGCACTAGGTGTAACTGGCAGCAGTCTGCGTGCGCTAGCCGCCGGCCTGGCGCTCGTGCGACTTGAGGACGACGCAGGAAGGATACGACGCACGACCGGCGGCGAGTGTAGCATGTTGTTCAGCATCCAGAGCTCACAAGATGCAGCAGGACAAAGCGTCCTGGCATGACAGCGGCAGAGAAATGAGCTGAAAAGCACAGGAAGAGAGGGCCGCGGTCCTCCACGTCCTAATGAGCTGGTTGTGCATCGCATTTCCCATGGTGGCGCGAGCCACCGTGAGTGGGCAAAAGCACAAACAGTAAAAAAAATAGAGAACGCAGCGCGTGTGCGAAAAAAAGTCTCCTTAACTAGCAGTGCATCATGCTGAGCCATTTGTCGAACTTAACGCGAACCTAAGCGCATTTGACGATTCTGGTATCAACATGGCGGCCGGCAGGATCAAGATGCTCTTCTCGGACGCGCCTCCGGACGCGCTCGAGTACGTAGATCCCTGCTCCATGTCTGCAAGAGCTAGTGTTGTAACTGGTTTTGTTGTCATTGCCTCTTGCAGGAAGTTGCTGTCTCCGAGGCGCAAGCTGCTGTATGGGCTGTTCGCCTTCGGTCCCGGCACAGTGCTGGGGCTCTATCTCTACTCAGTCAAGAAGCGGATGGAGCGCGAGAACGAGGCTTTGCGACTGGAGCATGTGGAGAACGAGCTGGACATCGTTCAGGGTCAACTGGATAAGGATTTGGCTCTGGCGAATGCCATCCAGGAGATGCGCGACCGGCTCCGACGACTGGAAGAGGAGGCAATTGCGAGTCGAGAAAAGGCGGCGAAAGTGGCGGGTGCCGTTGACAGTAAGCTGGAAAGGAAGGAGGCGCCGATTGAGTCACAGGCTGTAAGTGACAGCAAGATCGAGGCTGCGCTGGCTGTGCTGAAGGCAAAAGAACAGCCTGATGAGCAGAAGGAAGCGGCCTCACCTGCTTGGCTGACGTCGTCGCTGGACGGCTCGCAAGGACGCAGGGAGAAACGCCACAAGGATATGCTACAGAAAGACATGGCGGCGTACATTGCCAAGAAGACTTAAGTAAAACGCTCTAGATATTCCCGACGGACGCAAAAAAAAAGAAGGGAAAGAACAAGACGACTCCAGCTCTTCTTCATGCCGTGTGTACTGAAGTACTATTGCTCTCGCAAATCAGGTTCATGCATTTTGTACCTATCTCCTGTATTCTGGTCATATCGGAATTGCTCCAGCAATCTTCACGTTTTTGAATTGCAAGTTTGGCGAGCAAACCAGCATCAAACATGCACCTCAGGATCTGGCTAAGCTCGAACCGGAAGGGTACACGGTGTCAGATATCTCCCATGAAGACCTTGAGTGCTTCGCAGCTTCAGAACATCGCGTCCGTATGGACTCGGGAGCACAAATTTCAAGTGGAGCTGTACCCCGCAACAGCATCATGCGCTGATTGCCCTGGAATGGCGCAGGGGCGATGGCAAAGGATTCACTGACTTACACGAAGCTATCAAGCAAATGAACCTGCTGGTGCCACCATACAACAATATATATTGGAAACTGCATCGACACGTCTTACTCGAGACCGAAGCCGAAGACTTCCATTTGGGACACCATCGTCAAGTACGTCTCCAGCTCCTCCATGCTCCGGTACATGGGCAAGTCGAGGCGGTTGAAGCAGGTGTGGGCCTTGGGGAAAAGGTCCATCCTTTCCTTTCCTCGCGGCACGAGCTGGATCGTGAACTGATGGATGATACCGCTGGAGCTCATCAGACCACGGAACCCCTCCACCGGCACGCGACTGGTACCCGTCACGAACTGCAATAGTCTTGCACGCTCCTCCGGCGCGAGGCCTTCGACGACAACCCAGAACCATTCAAGCACTCCGTTCTGCTCTTCCTCGGTAATCCTGCCCTTCTTGTTCTCCTCTGCTTTGATATAGCGCACGTGGGTGTTCGCCTGCCAGTCGGCCGTGTCGATGGTGGGGATACCGCAGAGAATCAGTTCCAGCTCCTGGTAGTCGAACACGGAAAGCAGGGCCTTCGGCACCACGTCGTAGATGCCCATGAGGAACTCCTGGAGCTGGTCAGAAATGCTATCGAGCATGCGATGCTCGAGAATAAGCCGAAGGTACTCTTCCTTGTTGTCGTCCGTCACGTCGACGTTGCGTCCATTTTCCTTGAGATCCACCTCGGTGCCGTTTTCCAGCATCACACTGAACGTCAGGCAGAGGTTCTCCGCATGGCTGTTGGTACGAAGCCACTTGCAATTCCGATGCAGCTCCTCGTCAAGGAATTCGAGGTCGGAGAACGAGATCGGGATGCCCAGCATGTGCTTCAACAATGGCAGAGCCAGGTGGACATCAAGCACAAGGCCCTCGAAGAGCGCTTTACCGATCAAGATGCCAGCAAGGCGGAACAGCGTGAGATGGTTCTCGTTCTTCTCGCCAGAAAGCGGGTCGATCCAGTAGCTCATGTCCTCGCCTTTCGTGGGGATAAAGAGCCCCATCTTCTCGCTGAAAATCTGTTTGCAGACGATTCCAAACCACTCACGCAGCAGACCGCCAGCGTCGATACCCGGTTCTCCCTCGAATGTGATCTTCAAATATGCGTGAAGGGCGTCAGGCGCAGCCTCTGCGAGCTGCAGTGACTGCTGCAAAATGTGCTCCCGTGTCACCGCTGTACGTGATATCAACGCAATACAAAGTCAGGACGTGAAGCAAGCAACGAGCTCCGACTACGTACTCAACTTCGCGACGGCTTCGGTCACAGGAGTCGCGATGCGGGACAATTGCACCAAGAACCACTGCTTCTTCATGCGGAATCCTAGAGCCATCACTCCCTAACACGTAGTACAAAACACACAAGCCGTGAGTACCCCACCCAACACACAGGACCCATGGAAAAGCCCACCTCGAAGTCGATCTGGTCGAACCCCTTCTCCATGTTGTTGAACGACTCCATATCGATGGACACCTCGTCCGCCTTGGTCCACGTCAACCGCCCAGCGGCGTCGTACATGGACACGAAGCCCTGCGACTGCAGATTGTGGTAGTCCGTCACGCTCTCGCCGTTCGGTCCGGCCAGCGACGTGACCTCGGATGTCGATGGCAGCCTCAGCGGCGCCGCGTCCCCGTTCTGCAGCTCCGGCACCACGTCCACCACGTCGGTGCTGTTCTGTCTTACCCAATGGAACTTGCCGTCCGAGAGCTGCTTCCGCTGCCATAGCCGTCGCCGGAACGCGCCGCGCTGGCGCTGCGACAGACTCTTCCGAGCCGCCATGGTGTTCATGCGCCGCTTGAACAGTGCGCGTTGCCGCGCCCGAAGCGCCTCCATATCCGCCTCCTCGTTGGCTCCTACGACGGCGTCAGCGCCATTGATACCACGACTGTTGTTGCGCAGTAGCATGCGCGAGCTCTTGCGGCGGCCTAGCTCGCCGCCACCCATGAGGAATCCGATGCTGGTGCCGCACATGAGGCACGTTTTGCGCTTGGCGCTGTTGGCCAAGCCGCAGACCACGCACTGCCAGCCTTTTCCCTCTTCCTCCAGCTCCGTCTCTTCGAGCTGGTCTCGACGCAGCAAGCCATCCATGAGCTCCGTTTGAGCGTCGGCTGAGCTCTCGCGAAAGCAGCACATGTACACGACGGTGGCCACGGCCACGGCAGCGGCCACGGCTAGCACGATGCCCACCCACTTGACAGCTGACACGACGCTCTCTACGTCGCTGGACTGCGACGACATAGCGAATGACCGAAAAGAGAACGAGGTCCCGCCGAGATGGGATGAAAAGACAGCGATAAAGTATGGGCTGTGATGAGTACGATTCTTTGGCCACGTGAAAACGCGCACCACCGTTTAGTAATAGTTCAAGGAAGGAGACGAATGTATCACAGAAGAGATTGGCTGTGGCTTCATTTTGTGTGGGGTTGGATACTCCGCTGCATGACTCGCGATGCAACCTGATGATGATGACAGCAAAAAGATTGTACGGAAAATATGCGGAAATATATATACGGAATAATTTATTTTACGTGTCCAATAGAAATTTAATAACTGACTCAGAAATGTATTTTCCATTGCGTAACAATTACTTTTTACCAGAGATGCCGCTAACACACGGATCTCTTGCACATACTCGTGCAGCTCGCGCCTCCCTTGCTTGCAGGCGAGGAAGCGCGAGCGCTGGCGATACTCAGTGTTCGCCGACAGGAATGCAACGCGTAGCTGCTCCACCAGCTGGGTGTAGAATGTGAAGCATCCGGTAGACGTAGTCTCTATGGTCATCGCCCATGTCTTGGCACGACCACCCAGCTTTGATAGCGCAAAAAACACTCGAAGTGGCTCGTCCGAGAGGAGACCTGTCTGCATGGCGATCTCTACTTCTCGGACCCAGAAGTGAAGGTTCTCTCCTTCCTTCCCTTCGTAGGGCGTCATTCAGCCTCAACGGCTTGGACTGTGGTGGCCTTGGCGTAGCCACGGCAGCTTGCATGCTGCCTGGAACGCATTGACCAAGCATGCAGCGGGCATGGTGCGTGAGAGCAAGTCTCCGCACTCAACGCCAACGTTCTGTGTCAAAAAGTCAAACGGCAAATACTTGAGGAAGGCTTCCGTCGAAAGTGGTTCCGAGTTGGTACGACAGAATTTTCACACCACGATTGCAGGCGATGACCCAGTCCATCCCAGCAGAAAATCTGCCGAGTCTTCTGGTCGATAAAGCTGACGAGGGTGGCAGAGTTGGTGCCGCTGGCCATCATTTTCGCCACGAAGTCCGGGTGCCGCTTCAGGGCGCGGTTGAACAGGCTGCTGTAGCCAGTCTTGGGTGCCTGCTTCCGGATTACAGAGCATTGGCAGCGAAAGTAGGGAGTTGGCTCATCTTGAGCGTCAAGGACTGGCTTGTAGAAGCAGCTGCAGACTTCACGCGCACTGAAAGGGTTGTCAGCTGGCATCTCGATCCGAAAGTTGGTTTCCTTGAGGCAAACGATTGAACCTGCAAGTACTAGGAAGGGCTCCGTGCAGAGAGCTTCACAACCAGCCATTCCTGGTGTCAAGAAATACAGTGAAAACACAACAAGCATTCGCAAAAACCGTATGAAAGACTTCAGGAACTGCGGAATCGTTCTATTGAAGGAACGAATTATCGTCTCTTTTCTTATGTATACGAGTCTTAATCATTGAAACGATAGCGCGGAGACGTTTTTCCTTTGCACTTCCGCCAGTGCGTATGTTCAGCATTTGGCTTTAGTGGCACCATGACCCCACATCAAGTGGTTGACAAAAAGCAGTGCTGTCTGGTGGGAGTGGGACCACCGTGGCCCCGCTCGGCAACGAGCTGTGGCCCTTCTTCCGACTGTGACAATCAAAGGAAGGCTCGTCTATTTCGAGTTACATATTTTTTATTTTTTTATTTGGACCGAAGTCCATCCAAGTATTATCTTAAGCGGAGTAGAAGTCGCCGTCAAGGTATCCCTTTGGATAGCCCAGCCTTTTCCTTAAAAAATACAAAACATTAAAAAAATAGAAGTTACCATCGCCTACTCCAAAATAGTAATGAACTGGTTACAATATTGACATTGGTAATGCATAGCGTCCCCGACTGAGAAGATGAGCGCTCGCTCGTCACGCAGCTCGGAGGTCAGTGTGCGCGCCGCGCTTTGCGGTGCTTAGGGTAGCGACTGGGATCGCCCAGTCGCTACCCTAACGAGGCTGAAGTGCAGCGCATTAGCGCACAACGCGGGTCCCCAGTTCGGTTGCAGTCGGTGACAGTATCACTTGTCGACCCAACTACGGATTGCGCTCCGCAAATCGTCCGAGGTACCAACATTGACTTTTATTATAGCAGGTCATATATTTTGGTACAGCCAAATGATATTCAGAAATGCATCAAGTGTATCGCCGACGCGCAAGCACCTACATCGCTACTCCTACTGACTTTCTTAGCTATGGATGATGGCGGGTCTACACGCCTGAAGATGATGCCTGCATGGCAGAAGCATCTCTTGATAACGGCTGTCCTCTGCAGCTCGCTCCAGATCTCCTCACACCACTGCACGGCTTGCAGCTGGTCAACAACGTACGCATTTTTTTCCAATCGGCTCACCGCTGTTAATTTTGTCGTAGACCCAATTGAGCTGCTTTTTGCTGACAGCTTCTTGAACGCCGGCGTCCATCGGCTGCAGGAATGCCGTTGTATCGGGGGGCAAATACTGGACGTTAACATTAGATAGCGTGAGCCCAGTGGTCTTGTGCGACGAAGCGTCGTCCACAAGCAGGCATATGTGGCACCCAGCTGCCCGCATGTCAAGATCCAGTTGTATCAGCCAATCGCGAAACACAGCGTCAGTCATCCATGTCTTCTTGTTCGCCTTGTACTTGAAGCCGCGCTGCGAGGGTGTCAGCTTTCCAAAGCAGCGCGGCTTCTGCGCACGACCGAGAAACAGAATGGGCTCGGCGTCAGACCCGCAGTAAGAGCTGCGCGTCTTCTGCTTCGTCACGCCCCTCGTGTGCTTGGTAAAAATAGAGCGAGCAGGAGCCATGGCAAAACCCAGACCCGTTTCGTCCATGTTGTAGATGTCCTCCGGCGCGTAGTTTTCTATCACATTCGAGCCCTTCATGCACCGTAGCGGGGTCCACCGATCCTCCTTCGCCATGCCGCTGGCGAAAGGGAAGTCCGTGACGCTTCATGAGCTTAGTCAGCCACCCGACGGAAAAGGAAAGGTCCCCTGTCCTTGCAGCTCCAGGGCCTTTATGGTGATCAGCTCTCTTGACAGACAGATATTACGGGACTCTGGGTAGGATATCCAGGCCCAGAGTCGGGGGGGGGGACGTGACTTTAAGCGCTCTTCGCCGCGTACCATCACCGCACAGTATGTGGCGCCTTAGAGAGCCACCACACATCTAATCCACTGTCTTAGAGAAGGAGTGCAGGTAAAGGTGTGCTTACTGAAACAAGTGAGCCGTCACGTACTCTGATTGGCTGTTTCATCAATACAAAACCCAAGTCAAACGCTTTTGAAAACAGGCGGGAATTTCAAATCTCAACTACGCCGTTCGAAATGACCCAGGCCTCGCTCACCGTTGCCCAGAAACTGCAGGTGTGCGAGCAGCACAAGCAGTATCCGAGTTGGTCCAGCGTGGACTTAGCGGCGTGGTGCCAAGAAGAGTTCCAGTTGCAGGTGCTTCATGGTAAAAGCACAGTTAATCGCATCCTACGGGAAGAGATGAGCATAGACATTAACTACAGTGACCTACGACGGATGCGAGCGCCGCACATGCGCCTGCTAGAACGCCACCTAGTTGAGGTAATCGCTTTATTTGAAGGGAAAGCTGCGCTGTCCTACAACACGGTAATCTTTCTAGCCAAACTAACCGCTGCTGGACTCAAGATCCCTCCTGCAAAACTGCCACGCTTCACACGGGAAGGCTGGTGCAAGCACTTTCTTCAGCGCTACGGCTATCGGGTTCGGCGTGCTCACGGTGAGGGCCACTCCGTCGAAGTTGCTGCTGCAGAGCGCGGCGCAGAGGAGTTGCGCCAAAAATTGCCAAGTACGACCTGAATGACGTGTTTAACGTTGACGAGGCAGCCTACTTCTACAAGAGCATTGCGCGCGTATCGGTTTGCCTTGGTTTGGCGCCCGCTCTCAAGATAAACAAGGAGCGTATGACCTTCTTGGTCGGATCTAACGCTACAGGGTCTGAAAAGTTGCGGCTGCTTGTGTTGGAAAAGGCCCAAAAACCGCGGTGGCTGCCACAGAAACCGGAAACCGTGGACTACAAGGGCACTAAGAAGGGCTGGATGACTAAGGTCGTGTTCAAGAACTGGCTGGTGGATCTGAACGACAAAATGAAGGGAGCTGGGAGAAAGATATTGCTGCTGTATGACAATGCGCCTGTTCATAAGGAGCCCGAAGATGAGCTGTCGAATATTGAGATCGACAGACTACCCAAAAATACGACGGCGCTACTGCAACCTATGGACCAAGGCGTTATTGCGTGGCTGAAAAGGCGCATTTTGAACGACAGGACAGCCGCCGCGGTGCTTCCTGTTTTGCTCGGTGAAGAGGACCCGCACGCTATCGAAACTGGCGATGATATTGAGTGGCTTGGTGACGCCTGGGACGCTATGCCCGAGCAGGTTCTGGCAAACTGCTGGAGACGCACTGGACTTTTGTCTCGTAGAGTTATGTGTGTGGACCACTTATTAACCTAAATCCATACAATGTCGTGTGTTTGTGGGTGAGGTCATCTTGCCAGATACAAAACCCTGCCAAACTCGTATATATCAGGTGGCTCTCTAAGGCGCCACATACTGTAGTTGTAACGGGTTACACAGTTGGTGGCATTGGTGTGTACACACCATAACCTAAGCAGTACTCAGTACTCAGCTCATAACAAGTAGTCAGTATGTAGGCTCGAAGCCACGTACTTGCATATGATTGGGTCTTAACAAGGTAGATAGTCAGGCAAAGATATTTACCCCGAGGGGCGGCTCAGCCGCCCATAAGATCAATATATTCAGTTTAGAAAACACACAGTAGAGCAGAAGCACCTTCCTTAAGGTCTCGCTAGTCTCTAGGAGAAGGGTAAGCATTCACCCCTGTTCTTGGTATAAGAACGAAGGTCGTAGACCTTAACCCCTTGATTACCAACGTCATAAGATACGACATCCCTAAAACTCTATGTCGTAAGTTACGACATTGAAAGCGTTAATATAGAGTTTGGCTCGATTCAGAATTTCCCATACTTTAATCAAGTGACTTGCACGTATACGAAATGTATAGCATCAAAGAGGTTTTTGAGAAAACGCAGAGAGTGGGCAGAAAACAAAGTTGGGGTAGGGGAATATTTGCCAATTCGCAGTTCGAAGAACTGTCGATGGGGGGGCTTTTTGGATGTAATGGATCGCCCTTCGCTCGACATCCACAGCCGCTCGTTGGGCGGATGTAATCGGGCCACCTTCGCGTGACAGCCACAGCTGCTCGGCTTAGGTCGAATATCCGGCCGGGCGTGCCGGAGACTACCTGCACGCCAAAGTCCAGGCGCCGGATGTCATCGCCCACGCTCTTGCCGCCGATGCAGGCGTGGCACTGCGCGATAACGAGGAAACTTGTAGCAACACGCTTCATTAGTAGATGTAGCGCGCGAGCTCTTAAAACAACTGCCGGTATGCGTCCATCAGTGTTCATTCAATATCCGCGACTGCAACGCGGATATGCTAGTGCAGGTCCCAAACAAGGCTCCACTATATGCTATGCTTCGCCTCGACAGGGGGCCAAATGCCACTTCGTTTGATGAGCAGCTCGATCCGGCACTTTTCCCCGTATTTTTCGACGCCCAAGCCTATTCAAAAGCTTCCGTTCCGCTACCCCCGTCTCCGTCCGGAGAACGACGATCGCTATCGGTCAAGCTGCAACAACTTCCTATAACTTCCGCTGTGGGTTCCACAATTTACAAAGTTCAAGGCGAAACTCTCCATTCAATGGTTGTCGTGGTATCGAAATCGCCTATCGCTATCGTGAACAAACCTCAACAGACATATCTTCCTGTTTCTCGCGTCGTATCCCGGTTTGCGTTTGCAACGCTAACACCTTTTACTGCTTCGTTGGCAGAGTGGTCTCGCCCGCCTGCACATGCCCTCGAAGAAGAAAATCGTTTGCTCCAGATGTCCCATCGTACACTGCACACTCTACAACAGGAATTTATGTTCAATGACATCGTTTTTTCTTAAGTAATCAGTTAAATCTCTGCCTTCGAGCTGCGAACCCCCCTGGTCCACCACCCGGGTCTCAATCTTGGTGGGAGGGAGCCGAGGTCATTCCAAGATCTGCCGGATGGCGCGAATTCGGTCGAGCACACGCGGGAAAGC
>KV726406.1:1525-12154 GCA_000500225.2 Phytophthora pinifolia
CCTCTGGATCCGATCGCTGCTCCCCGTAACGAGCTCTCAATAGCCGCGCCAAGTTCTCGTCCGTCTCTTCCGTGACGCTGCTGATAATGTTACCGTACCAGCGCAGCGCTTCTCCCTCCAAGTGGGATGCCATCTCAAAGTACACCTTGTCGCCATTCCAGTGCAGGCCCAGCGTCCGTTCCTGGCGTCTGGCTTCCGTCTGCACCGCTCGCAACCACGTCGATATCGGCATGGTGCCGTCCAGTCCCTTAAAGACCGGCAGTCGCATCTTCTTCTGCCCCCTGTACTCGCGGACGACTTCCCTGATCGGTGCTGGCTGAGATACCGGCGCTCTCGTTCCTGGCGACGGTACCCTAGGTACCGGTGGTGGTTGCGGTGCCTCACGCTGAGCTGGCGACGCCTGCCGCCCACGCGCGTCTTCCTCCCCGCCGCCTTCGTACAAGTCCAGCGTCTCATTATCACTCTCCGCGTGTTGATCGCCACTATCACTCGGCTCCTGCTGTTCTCGTCCCTCATGACCGGCCTGGCCCCTATCGCCAGCATCTCCTCCAGCGAAACTAGTGTCAACCGTGACGCTGCCCAAGGCTCGAGCTGCGTGCGGCGTGTTCCCGCTAGCCACGCGTACATCGTCCGTCATCAACTCCAGTTGTCCACCGGCGTCAGTCTCCACTACCAGCCGACTGTCCGTCCGTTGCTTCTCTGCTTGGACTGACTGCTTACGTTGCTGCACGTCTCAGTGGCGGAATCCACCCACTCGTCGTCGCTGGGTACGCATGACGGCTCAGCATACGTGGCGGCATACGTGGCGGCATCACCAGCGGCCTCCACGCACAGATTGCGGCGCTGCGACGACGCGGGAAGTCTCACCGCAGCCTTCACGCGCAGGTCGCGGGGCATTTTCTCCCCCGCCGCTTTATTTCCGAATGAACGAGTGGCGCGGCGGGTATACACCGGAATATAACGCTACACTATCGCCGGATAGATTGTGCGGGTAGGTTAAAATCTGGAAAAATCAGTGCCTCTTTTTTTTTACGGGCATCATACACACTCTCCTGTTGGAAATCCTTTTCACAGTGAGAATGACTCAACTCCAGTATGAACAGGAGTGTGGACCACACTGTGTGGCTACCCATTATTAACTTCAACTTGGTCGCAAGCACCATCACTCCTGTTTTGTTCCTCCCTCCCTCATTCTCCAATTTGATGCGACTCAAGAACTAAAGAGTCAAGTCAGAAGATGCTGTCGCTACTCGCCGCGCTGCTGCTGAGCGGCTCGCTGGCCACCGCGGCAGACAGACCCGCCACTCAGCGCTACACGGCGCTGACGCCGCCACTGTCACTGATGCAGGGCGAGGTGACAAACACGTTCCACCGCCTCGCGATCCCCAAGGGCCCCATCGCTGTGTACCGCTTCGAGGCGGACGTGGTAGAGCTGGCCGCCAATGGGGACGTGGTGCCTGTACCCACGTTTGACGCCTACCTGCATCACCACGTGTTCGGCTCCACGCACAAGCAGTACGACGCCATGAAGAGCCGCTGGGCACCCATGAAGCCCAAGAACTTCAGCCGCAGTGTGGCTTTCGGCGCCGGCACCGAGTGTCGCGGGACGCCGCAGGAATTCTACTTTCCCTACGCCTTCATGACGGTGGAGGGCGAGGACGAGTGGGTGGCCAACGTCCACATCATCAACAGCCGCAACATGGCGCCGGAGCGCTCGCATCGCTGTCTTGAGTGCCCCTGCACGTCGGAGGACGTGTTCACGGCCGACACGGTAAACGGCATGCACTTCCGTAATGGCAGCTGCAACGCGCAGCTCCGGTTCGAGGAGAACACAGTGTGTTCGGCCGAGACGTACCACGGAGGCCTGCGCTGCTGCGAAGACGCCGAGTTTTGCCTCGAGCACGACGAGCTGGAGGTCGCTGACGCCAGCAATGCCACGTACCACCTGCGGTACTCGCTCGACTACGCGGTAATTGTGCCGGAAAACCGGCCGCTGTATCTTGCAGCTTGCTGCGATGCGTCGGGAGATCTCGAGCACATGGGGAACATCGAGTACGACGTGCCGGTGTGTGACCCGGACACTCACCCTGGATGCGTCCACACGCTGTCGACGCGGCAGCGGCTGGACAATGGTAGCATCCCGCTGTTTTCGTATCTCCAGCATCCGCCCGAGCCCGAGCGCGAGGTGGAGTTAGTGTACGCCGTAGGCCACCAGCACCGCGGTGGATTGGGCATTCAGCTCTACGACGACGCCACGGGAGACTTGCTGTGTGCTTCGGTGCCAGAGTACGGATCGGGGTCGAAAGCTGGGAACGAATACGGCTACGTGATCGCCATGAGCACTTGCACCTTTGACCCACCGCGACGTATGCACACGACGGACATTGTTCGGATCGTGGCGCTCTACAACAACACTGTGCCGCACACCGGAGTCATGAGCCTCATGTACCTGGCGCTTAGCGATTTCCCACTCGAGGAAGCTGTCGCAGTGAAGACGACAGACACGGCTGCACCTACTGTGGTCTCGCCAAAGTCCTCTGACGTTGACGATTGGGCTTTGCTCGGACTGGGCGTCGTGGGCGGAGCTGCAGGTTGCGCGCTGGTGACGACGATCCTAAAACGCTGGAAGCAACGATCGGGTTACACTCCCTTGCAGCCACGAGCGAACTGAGGTCCTGGTGTCGTGAAGAACCAGCGTGATGCGTACCTTTTCGTTGGTGGACGGTGCATAAGCTTTTTTTGTCTGCCTACATACTGTACTTCACCGCTTTCTCCGCTTTGCTTTTGCCACTACACGCCACCTCGCTCGCCACGGTAGCTTGAACAAAGCCAGCTCAAAATCATCGCGCTTCGCCAACAAAATCAATCCGTGAATAGGATTCCCAGGAACAGCTTCGTTGGTGACGGACGATGGGCGCAGACGGAAGCTAACACGAAGGCCTTGGTCAAGGCAGGGAAATACCCATGCAACGCCAGCGAGCTTTTCGTTCGAGATGATCTTTGAGGGTTGTTCATAGTCGACCGCTGGCATGACACGGATCTCCGCAAACGACATGGAAGTAAATTCCATGGTTTCTTGTTCTTGTCAAATACTTTATTCAGCTGGTCCCAACGCCTTTTACGCAGTCACGGTTTTCCACAAGCACATGGATCTCCTTTGACGCTGGAGCTGTCATCTTGGCATCTTCCAATTTGTCCACGCCGACAGTAACATGTCTCCATCGATCATCTTCCGTGCATCGAGATGAACGACACCTTCCTCCGCAAGTTCGCTTTCTAGCAACCACGCTCCGCCTTCCGTCTCCCAGGAAGAGCTGGAGCTTCTGCGTACGGACACTCACTCTTCTGCTTGATCACCTCCTTGAGGCGACTCACGGTCTTCAGGTATCAAGCTCCCTTCTCCGACGATCACGCTGTTTAGCAACACCATCTCTTCGCAACAGACGTGGCCGATTCGAAAGTGAGAAGCTCTCACCACAACGATTGAAACTTGTTGAAAGGTTGACGTCGGGTGCAGCAGCGCTGAAAGCATCGATCAGGCTTCTCTCCCTTGGCGGGCCAGCCGCTGTAATGTGCCATGGGCATGACTCATCGTTTTTCGTAAATGGGTGTTGTTTAAGCTTTTGTTTCCTGCCTATCTACTCCTTCGCCTTCGCGGCTTTCTCGGCCTTGCGAGCGGCGTGCTTGGGCTTTTTCGCCTTCGCTTTCGCCTTTTTGCTGTCGCTGTGATCATGCTTGCGCTTCTTGAACGGCTTTCCCGCGGCTTCCGCTGCCGCCTTAGCTGCCTTCCGCGCGGCGTGCTTGGGCTTCAGCTTCTTACCCAAGCCGGCAGCGGCGGCAGCACGCTTCACCTTCTTGGGGGCCGTGCCGAGGTCCACGTTGTCCGTACCAGCCTTACGCTTCAGGTGGATGCGTGCCCGCGCACCCACAGAGGAGCGGGAGCCCTCGAACTTCTCCGTGGTGATTTCCTCACCGCGCTTGTTCTTGAATCGCTTGCCGCAAACCTGCACGCGGAGCTCGCGCGTCTCCATCTTGAGATCGCGGAGCGCCAGCGTCTTGGCAACGAGAGCAGGAGACTTCAGCAGCAGGTACCCGAAGCCCTTGCCGAGGCCTGACTCGCGGTCGCGGATCAGACGCACGTTCTCGATCGGTTCGGGTTCCTCCTCGGTCCGGAGGCGCTTCGTGAAGAACTGCCTCATCTGCTCGTCCGTGCACTTGAAGGAGACGTTCCCGACGAAGACACTGCGCTTGGCATCCATGACAGGCTCGGAGCGGTCCACGCGGATCTTCTTCAGGACGAGAGTCTGCAAAATTGGCATCACTGACCATTAGAACCAATGCTTTGAGCCTCATTCCCACAGATACCAGGCGGTGCATACCGTTCCGGCGAGCTTCAGTGCCGCCTCAACGCTGCTCTCGTTCACGAACGTCACGTAGGCGTTGCAGTTGTCTTTGGCCGTCGTCAGGATCTTCTTGTTCGCGCAGACCTTCATCATGAGCTTCTGGTTGCCCGCCTCGCCCACGGCGCAGCCGGCAATGGGCAGATACCGCAGCCGCACGTTCTCCACCTTGCCGCACACGGCGAAGTGGTTCTTGATGTCCTTCTGCGTGGCGTCGAGCGACACGTTGCCCACGAAAACTGTGCGGCGGTCCTTCTCCTCCTCAGGCGTGTCCTCTTTCTGCTGCTCTTCATCTCCGTCCTCCGCATTTGTCTTGTGTTTCTTCTTCTTCTTCTTCTCACCGTCCTCAGTCTCCGCGTCGTTGTTCTCAGTCTCTTCCTGTTTCTCGTCCTCGCCCTTCTGCTTAGTCTTCTTGTTTTTCTTGCTCTTCTTCTTTTCCTTCTTATTACCCACTGTCTTAGCAGCCTCTGGCTTCTCCACGGGCGTCTCCACCTCCGCCGGCGCGTACGACGCCTTCTTGCCGAAGAACGCGGCGCTCTGGGAGAACCCGTCGGCCAGCGCGGCCACGTTCTGGTGCTTCACCTGCTCCTGCACAGCCTCCACGACCTCGGGCTCCAGCACCGGCTGCGTGGGCTCCTCTGCGGCCTCCGTCTTGTCACTACTCTTGCTCTTCCTGCCCATGTTGCTGCAAGTCACGAAATGGATGAATGGCAGGCGTCGGAAATATATTGGCCAATCACCAAGCGGCTACCACGATTTCACCTGCCAATCAATTGAACGGAGATGCAAAAAGGCAACTTTTCATCGAAAAACGGCTAAAGACTGACAAGCTGCGTCCGCTGGTGAGCATTGTCACGTGCGGCGTGAGGCCGCTGCGAGACGATGCTAAGGAATGCACCACTCGGATGCAGAGAGTATGACTACATCACTGTCATGAAGTTCTTGAACGCAGGTGACGTTAGATCTCCGCCTGGTCATTCGTGATGAACTCCTTGATAGCCTTCTTCTGCGCGGACATATCGCGACCCAGGTCGGCGCTTAGCTGCCGTACGATCTGCACAACCAGCGAGCCACACAAGTGTTAGCTCCAGCTCCATGATGACCGTGCTTTCCAGTGAATCCATCAGCTTACCTTCTTCACTGTCAGCTCTTCGGCGTCACCGTGGGCGATGATGTCCCTGACCTTGTTGCACACGTCGTCGCCGAGGGTCTTCGACTTGGGCTCCTCCTTGTCAATCGTAGTGGACGCTTCATCGGGCTCAGCAGCAGATTGCTCCTCATCCTTCTCGTTCTTCTCGACAATGACTTCGTTTGCCTTATCACCCTCTGCGTCGTCCTCGTTGTTGCCCTCTTCAGCATCTGCCTTCTTCGACCGACGGGTGGCTTTCCTCTTCTTGGTAGGCTTCTTGGTCTCTTCGAAGTCACTTGACGACTCTTCCCCCTCCGACTCCGTGGCTTCGTGGTCGTCCTCGTCTTCGTCATCAGACGCCGCGGTCGTTTTCTTGGAAGTCCTCCGCTTCTTCTTCGCAGGCTCGCTCTGAGGGATCAAATAAATTCACAGACAGTGAGTAAAGAAGTTCAAGAAAACATGACCCATCGGGCTACATGTTCGCCTCACCGTCTTCTTAGCACCGGCTGCCTTCTTCATGCGCTTGTTCGCTTTCTGCTTTGCCTTCTTCGCTGCAGTCACCGCCTTCTTTTCACCGAGCTGGACAGCAAAACAACACGAGTTAGCGCATGCATCAAAACAGTTCACAGAGCGTTAGCGTCCGCACCTTCGTCTCCTGCGGGTTGTAGAGCCAGCTGATCAGTCGATCAATGAGCGCTTCCTTGTCGTGTGGCTTCCCCGCCTCGTCGAAGGACTTCTTGGAGCGGTCCACCTAAAATGCCTCAATCCCACATGCAACAGCCGCAATGAGTACTCTTGCCAAAACCAGATAAAGACAGCGCAGCCCTCACCGCCAGCAGATCCATCACTTCATGCACGAAAATGCGCTTCCACTTGCCCATCTTGGCAAAAAGGTGCTCCCGGGACTGCACTCCACAGCAAAACACAACGTCAGCATCCATGGCAGTCCAAGCGCAGCGTTATAGCAGCATCCGCACCTTTTCATCCTGCTCCACGATTCCCGAGAAGTCGAGAATGTGATCCTTAATGAGCTTCACCTGCGCCACAAGAAGCGTCAGCCTCCTCCATCCATTGCAACAACTGCACCACCTCCACGTACGTTCTTCTGCTGGAATCGCCGCCCGTACATGATGCTGTAGAGCTGCTTGATCATGTCATACTGCTTCTTGCCCAGCGCCTCCACGTTACTGCAAGCGAAATCCATGTCGCGCAGCTTGACACCCTTGCCCGTGGGGGGAGAGAACTCATCCGGCTCCTCACCCTTGCTCTCCACGAACGTGAACTTCTGCGTCGTCTTGCGCACGCGGCCGCCCAGACTCGTGGCGCTCGACGGCGTGCCTGAGGAGGGCGCGTCTGCGTCCAGCTGCGTGGCCGCCTCGGCCTGCAGGTCCACGGTGAGCGCTGTCTCAGTCTTAGGCTGCGTCGTCTCGTCCGTCATGCTGTTCACTTGCTGCGTGGCTGGAGCTTGGCGTTGTGATTCGCAGCCTGCGATTGTCGGACAGAAATTGAGCGGCCACGGTACTTGACAAAAAAAAAGCGCAAAAAGACGTTAAGTTTTCGGGCGGTGGACTTGCCCGAGCATGCAGTGGAGCTTGGTGCGGGTGCTTATGTTAGCTGCTGTTGAACTGGTGGGAGACGGCTCAGCCATTGCAGACAGATGGAGCGCTGCGTCAGACAAGCACGCGGTTCGTATGGCCTGGTGTGTGTAATTTGCAATTTGTCACTGATGCTAGCACTGAATTAACGAACCTGTTGACGTCCAGTGCTGTTCGGAGACCACCGCGAGCAGAAAGCTCCGGGTGTCAAAGATCCCCCCACTCGAAGGGCTCCACCAAACCCAAACTGGAAAATGAAGTATGTATCAGCGAGCACGATAGTTGCATGCATAGTACCCATAGCTCCGGCAAACAAAGTTTCTCAACCAGCACTGCTCAACGCAACAGTATACCTCAGGCTGCAAGCGCACTGCTCGCTCTGTCCGCCAGCCAGAGCTCATGGCCGCCTCGCCCTTTTCGGCGCAGCTCAGCACCGCATCTTGACAATCGCCAAACTAAACTCGCATACACTTGCCAAGTGATTCGCACAGAGCCAGGCCAGTCATTCAACGTCAAGTCGTGCGGACTTGATCACTAGCCGAGTCACCCGCTTCCACACGAAGACCATCACTCCTGCCGGTCCCGTCGTGCCATGACGGAGGCCGTGGACTACCACGCCCTGTCGGAGCAGCAGCAAGACTCCTTCTCGGGCCACGGCGGCGAGCGCGTGAGCCGCCGCAGCTCACAGACCGCCGCGCCTGCCGCCTCAACAGATAAAGCCTCGCCCACGCCCGTACCCAGCGGCTCCACGGACGAGGCCGTCATGGCCCTGGGCGAGCTGAGCGACGCGCTCGAAGCCGCGGTTCCGCGCGGATCGCCGCGCGCGCTGCCCAAGACGTTCCTGGGGGCGGGTTACGGTCGCAACTCGTACTTTACGTGGCGCCTGCGCATGAGCACGCTGCTGGTGGCGGCACTGGGGATCGCGGGCATTGTGGGCTTCTGGACTTCCAAGGACGTGGGCCACGGCGGCGTCTACGTGAGTGACGTGGGCTACGCGCTAGCCTTCCACCGCACCAAGACCACGGCCTGTGTAGCCGGAACCGACTACTGCGGTGCGTGTGACACCATCGTCGTGTACGCCATGCTGGTGTACCATGTGGCGCCGCTGCTGGTGATCATCGGGCTACCAGCCTCAGGCCTGCGCGTGTTTGAACCTTTCCGGAGAAGACGCGACGGCGGCGACCGCCAGAAGATCCAGCGCGCCGTGTTCTTCCAGTTCTGCGAGCTGCTGAGCGTCTTCGTGCTCATCTTCAGCCTGCTCGTGATCCTCTACTTCATCTATGCTATTTTCCAGGGCAACAACTTCCACTGCAGCCGCGCGCGCGCCATTCTGTATGTGGTCTTCGCCGTCGTCACGTTCGTGGCCAACTTTGTGGTGCTCACGTACTTCGCGCGCTTCCGCGAGCACCTGAGCATGCAGCTCGGCGCGTTCAAGGAGACGGATCAGACGGGCGGCATCCGGTCCCGCCTGCAGCGCCGCCGCAGCAAGTACAAGTCCGAGCGCTCGCGCGTGATCAACGACGTGCGCAAGCACCTGTACAAGGAGACGTCACTGGGCAATGTGGCCAAAATGGAGTCGCTGCTGGAGTACGCAAGGGAGCGCCTGGGCACCGACTTCGCGGAGGAGATGTATAACGACGCGAGACTGGTGCTCAAGCTCTTCGGCCGCTCCAAGAAGAACCCCATGCACGTGGCCGCCTACCTTGGCAACGTGCAAGCGCTGCAGTTGCTTTACCGCGCCGGGTTCCGCGTCGACAGCTACGACAAGGTATCTCGCGTTCGCTTCACCACGGGCGACCTCTTCTGGACTTTTGCGCGCATCTTCGTGTCCAAGCCTCTGACTTCAGAAGACGAGATGGCTGCCTCGATCTTCCGCACGACCTTGGTCACGCCGCTGCATTGTGCGGTGAGTACAGGTCACATCCAGGGCGTCCAGTGGCTGGTGGAGCACGGCGCGAACGTGAACCTCAGATCCAGGGCGTCCTACTGGTCGGACCGGGTGCCGCCAATTTTCGTGGCGGATAACCCCGACATCGTCACGCTGCTTCTCGAAGCTGGCGCAAACCACCTCGAGGTCCCCGATCCAGGACACATGAACACGTTGACAGTGCTTCAGATGGCCTATATGCGCGGTAACTTCCCCGTGGCCCACGAGCTGGAGGAATGGGGAGCTGACGTGGCTCTAACACCTCTGCACGAAGCTGCTGCCAAGGACAACACCGCATCCATCAAGAAGCTGCTCAAGACTGGGGCCGATCCCAACTGCGTGGGTGAATACGGCTATACGGGCATGCATCGCCGCACGCCGCTGCACTGGGCAGCGATCAACGGCGCAGAAGAAGCTGTGAAGATGCTCCTTGACGCCGGCTCGGACCCCAATTTCCAGGACATCTTCGGCCGATCGCCTCTGCACTGGGCCGCACGTGTGAACAAACCGGGAGTGATTCGCTTGCTCCTAGAGAAAGGAGGCGATGTGAATCTACGTGACTACCGGGACCACACTCCTCTGCTGTGTGCTGCATCGTCGAAGAACGTGAGCGTCGAGTTGTTCGAGTACCTGGTTCAACACGGTGCAGATATCGACGACCGTCTTCCCAATGGCGATACGGCGCTGCACATCGCCATGAAGTGCGAGCAAAAGGGCACCGCTCTGGCACTGCTAGACGCCGGCGCAGACGTCATGGAGACAAACCGCGATGGGTACCGCCCCGTGGACTGCACGACGTCGACGCAGTTGCAGTTTGAGATCAAACAGGCCGCCGGCGATCGCGACGTCATGATCAGCTACACGCATTCGCACAGTGAGTTCGCACTGAAGATCCGCGACAGCCTTGAGCGCGCCAGCATCACCTCGTGGCTTGATCTGATGGACCCCACGGGCATTGGAGGCGGCTCCGTGTGGCGTGAAGAGATCGCGCGCGGCATCAAGAACGCCGAGGTCATTATCTGTCTCTACACTGAAGACTACCCGATCTCGGAGTGGTGCCTCAAGGAGCTGGCGCTGGCCAAGCAACTCGGTAAGCCGATCATCGCAGTCTCTCCGGAAGGTGCCGCTGTCACGGACGAGATGCAGGTCTACATCTACACGCGGCAGATGGTGCCTTTCGAGTCGGCGATCACGAGCGTGGACAACGCCAACAAGCGCAAGATCACGTACGAGTATGATGACGAGCGGTTCGCTGCGCAGTTCCGCCTTCTGCTCGACGGCGTGCGCGACGAGATCGAGAAACACCGCGAGGCCAAGATCGTGTCCGGCAGTCATCGGCGCTTGGCTAATGGCACGAGCGTGGTGGGCTTTGGCGAGAATTTCACCGACTGGGACCCAACTACGTTCGGCAACGTCGAGTTTGCCTTCGTCTCGCACGGGGACCACCACCACAGCTTCGTCAAGCGTCTGCATGCCCGGCTGCAAGACAACAACGTGCGCTGCCTTCTGGACGGCACGCAGTCGTACGCAGACATGACCGAGCGCATCCACGCCTCCAAAGAAGCGATTCTCAAGTGC
>KV726429.1:456-11414 GCA_000500225.2 Phytophthora pinifolia
CTAATCAGTCAAAAACGTACTTAGGCTTATATTTCCGGACGCGCACTGCAATAGACACCCGCTTATATTTTCGGACGGAGGAAGTACCTAACTGGCACCATCGATACTCGCCTCCCCAGATCGATCACCATTGGCCCCGCCGCACCACCAAGCGCGCAATGTCTGCGAGCGCGCGTGGCTCGATGGCCGAGATCGCGCTGACTGCTGTCGAGTCGGTCAAGTCTCGTAATGGCTTGGCGAAGGACATTTTCAGCAAGATCTTCGACTGGCTGGTGTTCCAGATCAACAAGTCGACGTCGCATCGGGGCGGCAGCTCCGGTGTTGGGGCGGGAGGTGCGTCTGTCAGTGGGTGGTACAGAACTGCACACTGACGGGATAACGACTTGAAAGGGTAAAACTGAGCTGGACGATCTACTGGACATGCTCGGCGACAACGACAGCAACCCTGCTGCTGTCCACCCGCGACCGATGCCGTCGTCAAGAGCTGGAGCTTACAACTCGTCAGATACGACCTCGACACATCACCATACCGGCGTTCCACCATGGTCCTCCGCCAACCGCACATCATCCCCACCACACGGACCCCTACTCCACACGGCTGGTAGTTCCGCCTCGAAAGCTGACAGGAGAGAGCAGTATCTTGAGCACAGAGAAAGAAAAAAAATGGCTACACGCAGCAACACATTCCGTGAAGTCGACAGAGTATCGAGGCAACTCCTGTTCGCTCACCCGTCATATCCATTTTTCCTCAGATCGGAAAGTGTGCACCCCACTCTCCATAGCTGCTGGTTCGAAAATATGTCTTGCGGACGACGGGGGTGGCTGCAAAAGCGAATATCAACTCAATGGTATTCCTATCCAGCTCACCAAGGTATCGCGAACTCCGGGTACGCTTGCCTCCTCTCGAATTTCTGTCATGATGGCCTCGTGTCGATGTAACACTAAGAAAGCCCAGCTTACAATCCAGAGGCAGCACATCTTTAATCACTGGCAACGCTTCGAGGTGGAACTGCTTGAATAGCAGCGCATACGTTAGCTCGAAGTCCAGAGCCACAACATCGAGGTACTCCACTTTGCGGTTCCGTTGAAGCATCGACAAAAGAGACACATAGAATTCCTGGATAGGAGGCGTAACAGCGCGATCTTGGTCGTTTCTGCAGATACGAACACGCAGTCGTCGAACTGCTTGAGCGAGTGAAGTTTTCGCCGCGCCGAAAAGAAAAACAATCTTCTCAATATCTTCAAACGACGCTGGTACCAATGAGTCCATAGTGATCTGCTTTTGCAGTTTGATGTCTCGAACTCGGAAGCGAACCTCAATCTTAGGGGTGCAAATAGCGATTTCTCTCAACTGTGGACAATTGACGGTGATTCGTTCCAGCATGAACGTGTTAAACTTTGCCACATGGAGTGTCAAGAACTGCAGTGAGCCTCCAACCACTTGTAAAAAGAGGCACAAAACCTCGTCGTCCGGATCTTCCGCGAAAGTGAGTACAAGCGAGGAAAGTCCTTCCCGGTCGACAGACGTCTGATCGACCTGTACGAGACTCGAGCGCCGAGTTTGGCATTTGCCAAATCCAGGTACTAGCACGACCACCCATCCATTTTCATGAGAATCCCCGAGAACCTTCACGCCTTGAATCTCGCGGGGAATTCTGAAGCTCGCGTTACTGCCAAGCTCTTCACCAGCGCTCATTGGCTGAAGGCGCATTGGATCATTCGCCTTGATAGAGAAATCACGCGGTTGCTGCTGCTCCTGCTGTGGCAGATCTAGTAGCTGTTCTTCTGGGCACTCAGAGGTCATCACTGCACGCATTGCTTCGACATCATCTGCACTCAAGCGAATGCGCTCAAGCGTGAGAAATTTCAGGCGTGAGAAGCGGCGAGCCCTCTCGGAAAAGAAGCCGTAGCAAACCCATTGCCATTGCCACGTCTGTCCAGCCGGGTCGTCTTCAGTTTCGAGCATTCCCATGAAAATGGAGGCGTCCTTTGTTGTCTGGTTTACGACAGCTGCAGAGCACACGCGCTCAAAGAACCACGAATGAGAAGGCTCGCAGAAGAAATGCACCGAGCCCAATGCTACTTGGCTCTGGTGATGCGACGTCCTGGCGGACGGACCAGTCAACATCTTTGCGAGACGGCCCTCCGACGCGCTGTTTGACCCACCAAATAAACTTGACAGCAGCTTTCCTGCGGATTTACGAGCCGCTCCACTCTTTGTGGGGCCGCTCAAAGCATTACCGAGCAATTGCTGGAAGGCTAACCCACAGCAGGATATTCCAGCACGAGCCAGCGTCTCCACTAACGCCGTCAACTCCGATCTAATCGGAATTAGTCGTAGATCTACCCCAATCGATTCCAGCACAAACGTCACTCTCGGTAGACCATTCTTCTTCGCAGCTGGAGGCCACGTCTCTTCGCGTAGGTGCCGAATAGCTTTCAGCACATTCTGCACGTAAGTGATCATTCCTTTAGGACTTCGTGCGTTCTCCCGAGCCATATGAGCCCTGATAGGAACTTCGATCTCACTTGGAATGTCTCCAAGCTCCGCTTTGCTTCTCCAAATATCGACGATCGTTTTCAACGCTTCAGTGTACCCCTTGCTGTGTCTGGCATGCTGCTCGACTCCGCAGAAGAAGGCCAAATCCCCTCGAAGAGCATCGTCCGGCCCCACATTGTGCACGAAATTGCCCGTCACCAAGCTCTCGAAGTCGTCTGCAGGGGATCTTCTCCCGAACGGTAGCTCCAGCAGAAATCTGGCGGGGAAGACTCCGTCGAACTGCTCTGGGAGGGTGAAGCGTACGTGCAAGACCCCACTGCGCACCAGGAGCTTCCTCCATGTATTGTGGTCCACTAGAGCCACGACGGAGAACAGCTTCAAAGCTTCTCTTAACTTGAACCGGTGGCGCCGGATCTCCTGCTCGGCCTCGGCTTGAGGCTGCGCCATTGAAGTTTTACGTGGCGAATAAATTTTCAGTCCGTAGCGAGATTGTTGGGGAGGGTCCGAGCTCTCGCCGTCACAGTAACCCACGCGGTTGCGCACGTGCTCGCACCACGGCAGCATGAAACCCCAGACCTCTTCCACCTGGTCATTCTCCAGTAGGCTGTTCAACGTCGAGCCGTCCATCGCGCGGAGAGCACGAGGTTTTTATCTAAATTTCGCTAACTGTAAACATTTATGCAGTGGACAGCGACAGCTCATTAACGACCAATCACTGATTTCTTACTATTAACTGCTAATCACAGCGTCTAGTTTTTATATTATCAACCAATTATAATGCATAAGGTCTGCCAAAAATTTCATTACTCTGGCTTTCAAATTTGTGTGGTTTGAAGGGAGTCCTTAAAATTAGGTAGGCGGCAACATAAACAAGGAGTCGCGCGGAGAGCCGCACGAATTGGACCGCAACTGAAGAAAAGAAGCTCCTCCCTCCTATCTCCTCCATCCCTCAAGATGCTCGCCCGCCAGACTGCCCGCCTCGCCCGCGCCACGGCCACCGCCCAGCGCCGCGCCTACTCCGGCCTTGTGAACAAGGAGAGTCACGTCGCGGCCGACCAGAAGCTGTTCGCCACGGTCAAGCGCCCCACGTACATCAAGCGCAACTCGGACGCGACCCTGCTCAAGTTCATGTTCTTGGGTCTAGGCTTGGGCTTCGTGCAGATCTTCCGCGGCGAGTTCTGCATGGCCACGGGCTCCTACAAGAAGGAGTAAGCAAATCCTGACACGAGGGGGGAGCCGCCGTGGGTGGGGCGTGCCCGAAGAAGCACGTAGCGTCGCTCCGCGGCTAGTCATTTAGCTGCGGTGGTGACAACAGGTCTCAAGGCTGCTACGTGGATGTTGGACCCGCCATCTTCCTTCAGTCGGACTAGCTCAAATTTCCACACCGCCAGAATGAAAACAGTGTGTCTGCATTTATTGGTTCATCAGCATCTCTCCGTCGTTTCCTTCATCGTCACGGGCTTTATCTTTCACGTGGCCCACACCTTCTCTCTACAAGAACGTGATACATCACAAGCTCTTTACAAGAGCCCGCATGGCTTCCTCGTCGCTGCCCGACCGCGTGAGCTACGTGGTGGCGCACCGGCGCTTCCTGTCGCTGGAGAGTCCCAGTGTCTCCGTCGCCGACCCTTCCTCGCAGGCCTTCCAGGACGCGCTGACCAACGCTCTGCAGTACATCCAGCAGTGCGTGCGGCAGCGTCAGCTGGACGGCCTGCTCTCCTCCAACGAACGCTTCTTTGAGCTGCAGAACACGCAGCTGTACGCGCTGTGCCTCGAGTACTACCTGGGGGTGCTCTCACCCAAGCAGACTTTCTTCCAGCAGCCGCAGAAGGACACAAAGGACCCCAACATCCCCAATAGAGGCCCCACGGATCACACGCGCAACGTCGTGTACCGCATCAAGTTCCTGCGCGAGGCCGACGTGTTCCTGACTGAGTTCCTGGACCGTGCTGAGGAGATGGGTCTACTGACGGACAAGAAGAGACGTGAGCAGTACGAGCGGCTGGAGGGCAAGCAGTTCTCGCTCTCGAGGGACGAAAAGATCCAGCGGTTCCAGATGCAGCGGGACATGGAGAAGAAGCTGCATGACGTGCAGAAACGACGTGAGGAGAAGGGGGATGCTCATGTCGGAGGAGCAGGAAATGAAGCTGGAGATGAGCTGGATGAAGAGGACGACGACGCTGAGGATCTGGAGAGAGAGCAGCTCCTGACCTTCATCCAGCTGTCCGTGATCAAGTGCATGGAGGAGCAGGCCTCTATTAATCAGGAGATGGACATGTTGGAGACCATGCTCAAAATGAATGCGGCCACGGAGAAGCAGGACTTGTTTTCCGAGGCCCGCAGGCCGGCGCCGCCGCCCCAGGGACAGGGAATTGTACGGGCGATGTTGAAGAGGTTGTTGACTTGGAGGTGGACACTGACTGGTGCCTTGTGCTGATTGTTGCAGGAGGTGACGCGGATTAACCCGCAGATGGAGATGAAGCGCGAGACCATTCGCTCGGGAGTGTTCCAGCCTGGTCACCGTCTGCCGACGATGTCGCTGGAGGAGTATGCCGACCGCGAATTGGCAGACGCCCAGGAGCGGCAAAAGCGCGAGCAGTACGTTGATGGATTGTGGTTGCTGATCTGCTGGAGAGCTATCTGACGTCGTATTGTCTTGCTATCTACTGCTCCAGGGACGCGCCGCAGGGACCGCGCCGGTATGAACAACTGGTGGAGGACGGCGACGAGGATAACGACGCATTGGTTGAGGAGTCAACGTACAAGGACCGCGCCTGGGACGACTGGAAGGACGCGAACGAGAAGGGCATCGGCAACAAGGGGGGCTCACAGTTTTAGGGAAGAGCGTGCTGCTGTTGCGGAGACTGGAAGGTCGGGCTAACAATACAGGATCGGGAACGTCTTTTCAAACCACATGCAGTTTCTCTAAGCTATGTCAGACACGACCAAGACAGCAACCTTCCTTGTCGGCACTAATGACGATGGTGGCGAAGGCGAAGAAGATTCCCAACAGCAGGACGAGCTTCTGGAGGAGTTTTACTCCTTCATGTACGAGAAAGCGGTATTTGTAGGGCCGACAGGAACAAGTCCGTCTAAGGCGAAGGGCTCGCCGAGGCGTGGTTCACCGACGCACGACGCCTACAGAAAGCAGGGCCCTGGAGGACCATCCGCTGCAAATGTTCCAACGGGGGCCTCCAGCATCCCTACAGCGGCTCTCTCGAGAGAGGTTATGGACGCTCTGCTGCCACCGAAGTACGTTAGCGTTTACCCATAGCACTCGGGATCCGGACTGTATCATGAGATGTGTGTTATGATAGAACGTGGCAAGATGGTCCGGGCAAGTGGCAGCGCATGGTGAGTATGCTACCCGCGACTCGAGTAGAGACCCAGCGGCTTCAAGAAACATTTGACCAGCTCCTAGAACAGAATCAAGCTCGAGTCGATGCTATCTGCCCCGTGCGCGAGAAGCTTTTCTTGCAAGTGTTCGGTATGTTCGTTCTATCATGAGACTTTGTACGTGCTGGACGGCAAGGTGATGCTGTTTTCTTGCTTTTAGAGGAGCTCATTCGAGAAATAGCGTGCGAATGTCCTGAGCGAGGGCTGGTGCTCTTGCGCGTTCGTGATGAGCTCCGACTCACAGTCGAGGCGTACCAAACGCTTTACCACAACAGCATAGCGTACGGAAGGCAGAAGGCTGTCCAAGCGGAGGCTGGTGCTGGCGAGCTCGAGAAAAAGGTTGGCCGGCTGGAAGCAGAGCGCAATGTGCTTATGGCCAAGAAAAAAAAGCTGGCGCACAAAGTTATGGTACGTGGGTGTTTGTCTGTCGGCAGCTCTTGCAAATATTCACGAATAGTTGCAGATTCTTGAAGAGCAGGAAGCTGAGGAGGAGAAGAAGCGCCACCTTCGGCATGCGCATACAGTTCAGTTCCTGCATACTCAACGGCAAGAGCTAGAGATTTTCCACCGGGAGATGACGCAAGAATCGTCATGGAAGTAAATACTGAGTTTGGGCCATTCGAAGCAATGCTCGGAGGAATAATTATCGCTGAGATCGCAACCGGTTGTCGACTGCTACATACCGATATTGGATCACCATGCAACCGGTTGCCGAATTGTAGACTGGTCCGAATTAACCCATCAGTATTAACCCTTCAGTATAAAAAATCTTCAAATTGAAGTTTCCCTTCGGCCATGACGGGACGCGACGACCGCCCCGCTTCTTCCTCTTATCAAGGTCCCAGTGCTGAGCTGGACAAACTGCTGACCGCAGCGGCGACGGATGCGGGCCGCTCCCAAGCTGCCAATGCCTACAACGCCGAGACGATGGTGGACGAGCTGCTCACCAGCACATGGGAGCCTGCAGACCCAACTGTTGACACAAAAGGCAGCATCCTACGTCACGCTTCGTTCACGCAGCAGACAACGTCACTAAACGCTCTGCACAGCGTGCTAGCCGAGTCCATCGACCGGCTTGTGCAGCATCGTACAACTGTATCCAACAGAATTGCGGAGCTGGAGCACGACAGTCGACGCGTTAGCAGCAAATTCCAAGAAGGACTGGAGAAACCCGACTTGCTGCTTGATGTAGGTACTTTGCGGTGGAAGAACCAGAGACGATGGGTATTAAATTGGTTTATGCTGTATTAGGACATCTGTGCCCAGATGGAAGACCTGGAGGAGAGATTCACGAAAGTGAGCTCGTCGGCGGTGCAGGTCGGCGATAAACTGTCGACATTGGATGATGAGAGATCCAGAGTTATCGAGACTGACGAGCTCATGGAGGCGCTATTGGCGCTGAATGACCCGAGCAGTAAGTTGACCAAGTCCAGCAACAGGCTGGTCAACACGCTTCACGACCCGAGCCAATTGCACGAAGCCTCGAGGATTATCAAGAAGATGAGCATCTTTTCGTCCCAGCTCTCATCGCCCACGATATCTTTTGCGGTGGCTGAGATCGAGCGGCTGAGTCAGACGACGGAGAACGATTTGCTCACGGAGTTCAGCAATGAACAGGAGAAGAGCAACTTGGCGGGCATGCGCAAATGCGCCGAGTCACTGATCGAGTACAACGATAAGGAAAAGGTCGCTGATCGATACGTCTGGAACGTGATGTGTGACCGACTAGCGAAGTAAGTACTGAGTATGCCCCATGAGGATGCGGGCAATGTTCTTAACTCGTGACGCTGTGAAACAGGACTGCAGGAGAACCTGCAGTTTCATCCCTAGACGTTGTCGAGGATTTGGAAGCGCTCTACTCGAAAATTCTTGCCATCTGCACAGAGCAATTTCCAGTCATTGCCAGTGTGTTTCCTGCTGTAACGTGTGACTCCATTCGCGAGTTACTCGTCGAGCGGTTGTTCAATGACCCAGCGTTCGGGATTTTATCCTTTCTCGACCAGTTTCTCAAGACAAGGCGATACACGGAGCAGCCGGCATCTGATGCTGAAGGTTCAAGCCATTCGACTGTCTCATCACCCAACCGAGACTACGTGAGATTACTTTGTGCGGCGTATGAAAGAACGTGTGCGATGGTGGCCGAGATCGAGGCTATCGAACGGGCAAACCCTGCAGCGCTCCGTAAAGGTGAAACAGTCTCAAACCAAGACCCTGCTATTGGTGATGAACGTCCCATTGGACCCGCTACCGCTGGAGATAACGAAAGGATCCACACGTTTCTCAGCCTGCAGCTGCATTCCCTCTTCGGCAATCACCGAGAGAAGTACTTGGGAACGGAGCTAGATCTGTTACATGACCAATTTAAGGCCATCTTGGAAGCAGTGCAGTTCCCCAAGCCTCCCGTCCCCTCGAAGAACAAAGCATCTAAAGCGAAGATTACAGCTGCGGTACCCCCTGCAAACTCAGCCACACCATCGCCTTCGGCCTCCTCTACTCAGCTTGTGTCTTCCGCTTCAACCTCATCAATTTCATCGTCGAATTTTGAGAAAGATGGGGGCTTGCTGCAACTCGAGTCGTCGCTGGTATTTTTCGAGAGTCTCAGAAGTCTAGTTGAGGATGAAAGCTTACCGACTAAGTATTCAGAAGCGATGGCCGAGGTGGTCGAGCGCGGCGAAGTCGTTTTGAAGGGATCGGAACTTCGCGAAGAGCTTGTGACCAAGATGTTTACATCCTTCGTGGCGTCGTTCGGTGACGAATACTTGCGAGTACGTCGGAATTTGGCTGTACTCTAAAACTTTGCTTGCTGACACGTTGTATCTTTCTTGCCGAAGAAACTCATGGGACTGGCAAAGGAGATTGTACAGGATCAGCGCCTCACATCTGATTCTGCTCTGCAGTTCTTTATCGTCCTCGAGGTTTGCGGCAGTGCATGCAGGTATAATCTCGGGATTCGTTGGGCTTACGAGATCCGTCATCATGGCTTTTAGGCTCTTCTCAAGCGAACTGAGTTCCTGGACGAGCAATTCGAGGCACTCATTGCGCCTTCACAGGAAGACTCGCCTACGCAATTCACGTAAGGGGACGCATATCCTTTTGATTAGTTTCGATCATGACTTACGTTTTGTGGGTGCTCTGCAGCATTTGCCAGGAAAGCAAGCAGAAGTGTCTGGACAAGCTCGAAGGCTTCATTTCGGCAGGTCTCCAGCAGGTCCTGACTGTGATTGAAAAGACAATTGGTCAGACGCTCGCTGTAAACCAAGGGAAAGGCGACTTCCTCGGGGGCCAAGCCAGTATGTCTCTGTCGTCCTCCAAAGCATGTCAAAAGTGCACAGAGTATCTGCAACCGCTCGTGGAGGTTATTTGCCGGGTCTTGGTACGCGTGTTTTCTCTGATATTTGTATGGAGGATGTCTGCGTCTGACCCAATACTTGCGTTGGCTGTCAATGCAGATCGAGGAGAACTGCGCTCGTTTCCTTGAAATCCTAGCGGGGTCGTTCAAGGAGTTGTATCTGCAGCATTTACGGAAGCTCCGCTTCGATCCTGACGGTGCGTGCATGCTGCTTCGCGACGTGAGCGAGTATCGCCAGGCATTCCGATCGCCTTCGCTTCCTGCAGCCGTGGACGATATCTTCGATCTTCTCCACGAGGTTGCAAACGTGTTTGCGCTCCCTCCTGAGAACTTGGGTGGATTTGTTCGCGAAGGGAAGTTAGCCACTCTGAGCAAACAGACTCTGCACCACATCGTGAAACGCCGCTGGGACTACAAGGCAAATGCAGAAAAGATCGCTGCTTCTCTGAAGGACGCGAAGGACGAGAAATCGAGTTAGGATCCCCCACCTACTTCGATTGAGCGAATGCTGGCTACAACGAAGAGTTACTCTTAACAATTTGGAAATGTTAGCCGCTGCAATATTGCGCCTTTGCAGTAAATCGCTAGTGATTTATTGCGTTTTTGAAGGACCAAATGCTTAGCTGTCGAGTCTACCTGGTCGCCACACCATCTTGTAGTCGACGTCCACCTTCGGACCGTACCTGGCGAGAGGATTATCCGCTGGGCCCTTGAAGTGCTCGTAGAATCGGAGATAATTGACGTAGGTGCGATAGTTCTTGTCGCCCCAGCCGGTCGTGTAGCGAACTCCCAGCTTGTCGTATATCATCGCAGGGGTTCGCTTGTTCGCAATCCAAACCGCAAAGCGGAATTGCCGAGGATTGAGTCTTTCCTTAAAAGCTGAAGAGATGATACGGAACCATCGCTTCAGCTTTTTCACCCAGCTGATCCGTATCTCGTTTAGATTGTGTGCAGACACTTTCTTCTGGAGAGCTGCCTTCACTTTTGAAGGCACGAGACCCCGCATCTCTGATTCTTCTCCTTCTTCGGCCGTGTCGTCGCCGCGCAGGAATCTTCTGCCTCCATCGATTGAAAGGAAACGCGGGGCATCCTCCCTTGTCAGTTGAATACTCCCAGCTCCGTTTGGCTCTGTTCCTTCTAGAGCGGCACTGCAGTTCACAAGAAGGGAGACACCAAGCACGAGCAAGAAGCAGAACAGGGAGCGCATGATCGCCACCGAAACACACGCTCTATATAGTAGATTGAGAACTGACACAATACTCGTGCTCGTTCGACGAGCAGAACAGGGCGATAAAGATTCGTTTGAGATTGTCAATTATGCAATCAATGATTGCGATTGCCAATCGAGCCTATCTCAAGATTAAGACTCTTTTTCATCAGCGACACTCAGCAGTGCTTTGGGATTGGCAGGTACTGTACCTGGTACAGAAATCCCTCTCGATAAGCGTCACACGCATATCGTATACCCTGCTATATCTGCTCAATGAGGGTCCATGAATGTACTAAAATATCAGTATGTTATGCCCATTGGTTCTGGAACTGCATACGCGACCCCCCTACGCTTATCGAGAGGGACGTCTGTACAGTACTTACCGAATACACGACGCGCGACAGATTAGGTATTGTGGATTTCAGGAGAACCTGTGACGCGCACAATACAGTGCGGATTTGGCACAACAAGTGGGTTTTAGCACCATAGGAATGGGTCAGCAC
>KV726459.1:136-11385 GCA_000500225.2 Phytophthora pinifolia
GGACCAGGACCGACGCCACGTGTGGGAGCAGCAGCCGCTCCGACGAAGCGCTCTACGACCGAAACGTTAGGGAAACCTACACTGTGCTTACTGCACAAACAATCAACGCCGGAAGTGATGGAAAGCACGTGACAACAGTCCCTCAGCAGTACTCGAGTTTGCGGGTGATCGCTACCGCGTGGTAAGCTCCTGTTCATATCCCAACCACGTATCAAGTTAGT
The DNA here is from genome assembly GCA_000500225.2 of Phytophthora pinifolia. NCBI lineage: Eukaryota > Oomycota > Peronosporomycetes > Peronosporales > Peronosporaceae > Phytophthora > Phytophthora pinifolia. The sequence goes on from KV726459.1 coordinate 358, forward strand.
CGTCGAGTTTCGTCGCGTTTTCCAAGACAGCACACCGTACCACAAGCGATCTGCGCGAAGTCGAAGTCTCCCAGCACGGCGAGCTTCTTGACGCGAGCGTCCTTGACGTCCAACGGCGCGCCGTTGCCTGCAGCGGGCGACCCCCACGTGAAGAGGTCGCCCTGGTTCGTACAGACTGCAGACGTGAAGGTTCCGCACGCAACTCCACGGATCCCGGAGTTACTCGGAACTCGGATCTGCTTCGGACTGAGGACGACCAGATCCGGAGCCGTGAGGTGCTCCACGCCCAACTGGCCCGCCGCAGCGTCGCCCCAGCCGTACACAACCCCGTCACTGGCAGCCGCCAGGGTGTGGTAGCTTCCACACGCGATGGTCGTGACGACAGAAGGCTGGCACGTTACGGTATCGCCGTCAAACTCAACGCTGGGGTTCGTCCACGGACCCTCGACCAGCTTGGGTTCCAGGCTGTTGTCTCTTGAATCGCGGCCCAGCGCTCCTGAGCCTCCGAATCCCCACGTCAAGACGTCGCCTTCCTCACTTAAAGCACAGGAATGGCATTCTCCTGCGTCAACAGCCACGATCTTGTATCCCTCAAGGCCTCGCACTGCAATCGGCAGCTCTTCATCCGCCTCGCCGCCATTCCCTAGCCGACCGCCAAAGCCAGCGCCAAAGGCAAACACGCGGCCCTTTCTCGTCAACGCTAGCGTATGTTCTCGTCCACAAGCTACCGCCGCAACGTCCTTGAGCTCAGTCACTCGAGAAGGGTACACACAACTGCCCGTCTCGCCTGTCCCAAGACGCCCCGCTTCGCCCCATCCGAAGGCGAACAAGTCGCCGTTTGCAGCCACCGCCATGGTGTGCTCACGACCACAGGAGACGTCCACCACGCCACCCACTTCCACGCCTTCAGCCTCGATCAAACTCGTAAAGTAGCCCACGTCCTTGGGCTCTGTGCACTCGTGCTGCGTGCCATGCCCCAGACGGCCACACTCGCCATGACCGAACGTGTACAAGTGCCGGTCGTCGGTAATGAGCGCGGTGTGGCGATAGCCACAAGCGATCTGCACGACGCGACGCAGTGGCGACGGGAAAAGCACCATACTGATCGACTCGGCCGTCTCGCACGTCGGTCGAAGCGACAGCGTCGCCGCACGCGCTCCGTCGCCGAGATGGGCCTCTTCATCCAGCGACAGACCCAGCGGTCTTCCCCACATCAACGCCAGCCCCGGCACCGGTCCTTCGTCCGCTCGGATACTGGTCATCCGACTCGAGATCTCGTGGTTATTCACGAGCGCATCGCCTGCAACGAGCAGCGACTTGTTGGCCAGTGGAGGCAGGAAGAAACACTCGAAGAACCACAGCGCGTCGCCTCTGGACGAGTACATGGACGACGGCGTCGAGGCTTCGGGGTTGAAGCTGAACGGCGACTGGTACGTCGACTCGACGCTCCCGACAGCCCCCTTGTCGCTGCCGGGGCTTCGCGAAGTTGACGGCATTCGACAAGCAAAGCCCATCTCACACAAGACGGCTCTGGTCGCTGCCACCGCCACGGGATCACGGTGCATGGCCTCGATCCGGCGGCAATAAGCGTCGACGTGGGGCATGACGGACATCCACAAGTGACGAGATTGCTGACGTCGAAAGCGCTCACGAAGCGAGAAAGCGCCATCCTCCTGGACCAGCGCGTCGCCTGTCGAGTACTGGATGGAGTAGACGGGGTGAGACGACGAGCCTTTGGCGAATTGCGACGGGTTGGCTGGGCGATAGAAGAAGCGCAGCCATTCTTGAAGCTCGTCGCACTCGTCCATTGCCTTGGCCAGCTCTTCGCCGCTGCTGACGAGCTCAAGACACCGTAAAGCCAGCTTGTACTCGATGGGGAACAGAGCTTTACTGGACGCCATGCGCAGGAAGGCGAAGTTCAAGTGTTCTTGAATCACAGCGGCAGAGTTGCTACTGCCCGGCGGATCGAGCGAAGGAATAGCCGCAGCACGAAGCGCCAGCCCCAGATGCGCTCGAACCGCGGTGAGATCCTGCCAGGATTGAATCGCCTTGTCCAGTCTCGTAGGCTGCGGGCGACTCAAGTTCTGGCGGAAGATCTGGGACAGCGCGCGGTAGTATCGAGTCCACGTCGTGAGCTCCGTACGAGCGTCCAGCTTGGCCTGGTTCCCTACCTTCACAGTCGGCAAGTCAGGCTTTAACGTCTCAAACTGCACGCGGAAAAACTGCAAATGGCTCCAGAGTACGCCCTGATGGAGCCGCATCGCGAGCTTCGGGTCGTCTTCCTCGTAGTTGAACGTGAGATCACTTTCGGTACGCAGGAACGGCACCGACACGAACTGGTTTTCGTGCAGTTCCGGCAGGATGGACTTGGTGAGTCTGGCCTGGAACACGTGCAGCAAGCTGTTGAACAGGATCGCCGGGTTCACTTTGAGCAAGTCGCGGTACTTGTCCAGACACGAGCCAGGAGACTCGACAAGGTGTTGCGGAGCTTTCGAAGCCATGGCGAAACTGGCTGAAAAGACCCCAAGCGAGTACATGACGGGGCCGTCGAGGTCCCAGAACTGGTCTCCTGAGCATTCTCGAACGGGGCAGCCGCCAGGGAGGTTCTTGTGGAACAAACCGTGCATGATCGAGTCGATGAACTTGATCAAGCGAGGCTTCCGCGACTTCCATCGACTGGTTGTGCCAGTGTCTTCATTGAGTAAGCGGTACCGGAAGAGGTTCTTGGCCAGCCGAGCCACGATTTCACTGGCAACGAGAACCCGAACTCCGAGTTGATCCCGCTTGCTTAAATACTGGAAAGCCAGCGGCAAGAAGCGCACACTGACGCCTCCTTCTCGCATAGCTTGACGCAAATGCAGCGTGTCGATGACGTACGTGCCCGAGTTACTGTCGTTCACCGCTCTATCTCCTAGCGACTGAGCCATGGAGCTAAGCGACGACATCCTCCGACGCAGCCGAGGCTGAGCGATCGGCTCGAACTCGGCACGTTGATAGGCGAAAGTCGACGAGGAGGAGAAGACGTCTTCGGGCCGAGGCATGGACGAGAACGTGTTGGATCGAGTCATTCGACTGCGGGTTGAGCTGTACTGTGCCTGGCTCCAGGTAGGCGCCCTGGATCGCTCAAACCCTGGCGCTTTCACCGCCGGAGTGTCTCCAAGCGTAACCAGCTGCGCTGCGAATTCCTTGATATGTTGCACGAACAGCTTCTTCACTCCGTCTTCGTATTCCCGAGCCACTTGAACGCCCGTATCTGATCGTCCATTACGACTTTGAGAGAACGTAGGGCTGGAAGCTGCGAGGGCGTAGATGGCGCTGTTCTTCTTCACGCCTTGCAGCTTCCGTACCAACGGGTGGATCTCCACGTCGTGTTTCCTTACGAAAGCTTCAGGCAGATCCAACAACAACTTGCTCTTTTCGGCGTCCACAGTGATGACAATGTCACCAGTGAGACGTTTGCTTCCAGTCATCAAGAGAAACGCCTTGGCGGCCAAGTTCTCGACCGGAGAAGCGGCGTTGTCTAGCTGGTAGTACACCAGATCCAGATACGGAATCCACTGCGGCTCCTTGGTCTGTACGAGCTCCTTCACGTCATGGGCGGATAACATTTCAATCCGGTTAGTACTGTCGCTCACGCCATGAACGGCGCGGATCAGCACGCCATGCACCATCGACGAACGCAGGGAATTGACCAGAACATTGTCGTATCTTGGATGCACCCGCACCAACGTCGGCGCCACATTACCAGGGAACTTGCGGACGATCAGTTCGGGCAGCTCTTCGTACGGGAAATACCGCAGCATCTTGGCTTCTCGTAGCGCCATACTGAGCCCCGCAAGGTCACGTTTGTCGATCGTCGCGAGTGTGGAGCGCTCACTCCGTAGAGGTTCCGCTATCGCCACGACGCTCACGCCTCGAATCGAGAAGGCAGAGACCAGTGGAAACGACGGCAGCTTCGCCAGTACGGCACGAAGAGCTGGTGATAACTTGCCGGTTTCCGACGTGCTTTCCGAGAGGAAGAGCTCGATAAGAGAGCGGAACTTGGCGAATAAAGCTGTTTCTTTCGCCAACCGCTTGTGGCCTTGCCAGCTCTTCGAGGCGAATTCCAAGTGAACACCAGCGAGTTTCATCTCGTCCACATCGTCACGCCTGGTGGACGCACTGCCCACCCCGAGGTCGCTATCATCTCCTTGAAATGACAGTACCGTGGAGGAGAGGGAGGACGCGGACGCTGAAGACAGCAAGCTCGGTTGTGGGGCCTGGTTGGCGCCTGCACTTTGAGAGAAATGATCCGCTCTTGAATCGCCGCCTCCATTCAGAGCGAAGTCACTCGCCGCTCGTTCGAACGATTCGATCCGCGCAAGTCCCCGAGCATCTCGCTGTTGAACCGACGAGAAGAAGATTTCCGCTAGCATTTCTGTAAACAGCTCGAACTGTAGCCAAATCTGCAGCATACTAGGTTAATAATCCGTGATGCACTCGAGTAAATATCATACCAACGCACTGTATGAAGCCGTCGGAGCCTTCTTTGACGAGCAGCAACTGGTTCTCTATCATTTTTCAGCGAGCTGTCATCCAAGATATAAATTAATTTCGTCACCACCTTCAACCTGAATCAAAATTAAATTATTCTCACCGAAGGCAAAAGTTCCATTCACTGAACCAGTCTCGATCGGCCATCGCTGGCACCAACTCGCGTCGATCGCGCAGGTTTAGCGTCATCATGCGTCGCAGATTCGCCATCCACGTTCGACGCCCAGCACTGTTCTCGTCTGCATCATCCAAACAACCCACACATAATTCATCAGAGGTGGCAGCAATCTCTACAAGCACACGTCTCGTCGCACCAGCAGCTTCCATCATTCCAGTCAGCCAAAGTCTCGCATCTTGCAGCGCTGGGAACCCAATGGCCATCTGCGTGGATCCGTACTGCAACTCGAAGTAATAGTACCCGCTGGACTGCGCAATACTCGCCGCAAAAGTTGCCTACCAGCAACAATAAAATAAAAATATAGCATAAACAAATATTGAGCTTTTCGTCCTTAGGTTCAGTCGCACCATCTCAAAGCTCGTCTTCTCACCTTGACCAGGTCGATCTCCTTGGTCTTGACTCTACCGTACCAACAATTGACACGCACACGTAAGAAAATGACAATAGATAGAAATCTGCTCAACGTACCCATCCGCTTTTTTCTTATACAGCAGAAATCCTTCTGCCGTCACCACAGCCGCTCTTCAAACCGAAACAAGCCAACAAAGTCACTAAAATAGCTAAAAAGAGGCTATAGTGACGCCAGCGACGCGTACCGACTGTGCCAGACTCGCAGGATGCCAGCGTTACGCTTCCAGATGGTGCCACTCAGTCGCGGAGGCGCCACGTCCGCCATGATAGTCCTGCACTGGCGGCGACAATGTGTCATATTACTGGCGCAACATTCGCGCAACCTGCAATCTGTCAGCCAATCACCGATCCGAGCTTTTTTTGAAAGAGTCGGCGTCTCGACTACCAGGATTGCAGTACAGTGTAAGGATCAAAGTCAGAGGATCAATGAGGACCGCGGAATATTCGGATAGCGCCAACTCTCGTATCTCGTTTTGCTCACGATTTCCTTGGACTACATAAATGAACGATTTGAATACTGTCATGATATTATTATAGTCAATATATTGCCGCAGTTGGTGATTGTGCTATAAATTAGCAATCTATTTTTATCGCTACATAGTTTACCCCAAGGGGCACAAATTCAAACTTCCCTTCAACCTCGCACGTCGCTATGCCCGCTCACGCTGCCCCTGCTGCAACTGATCGCCCCACCAAGCGCCAGCGCCTTGAGGACCGCAACGTGCTGGCCATTAAGCCACTCATGCCGCCCGCCTGCGTCCTCGAGGAGCTGCCCGTGACTTCCGAAGTGCACGACCTAGTGGACGCCACGCGCTCCGCCGTCTCCAGCGTGCTGCACGGCCAGGACGACCGCCTGGTGGTGGTCGTCGGCCCGTGCTCCATCCACGACGTGAAGGCTGCCATGGACTACGCTCAGCGACTCAAGACGCTGGCCGACGAGCTGCAGGGCGAGCTGCTGGTCATCATGCGCACGTACTTCGAGAAGCCCCGCACGACTGTGGGCTGGAAGGGGCTCATCAACGACCCGGATCTGGACCAGTCATTCAAGATCAACAAGGGTCTGCGTGTGGCTCGCAAGCTGCTGCTAGATGTGAACGCTCTGGGGCTCCCCGTGAGCCTCGAATTCCTGGACACGATCTCGCCGCAGTTCACGGCCGACTTGGTGTCGTGGGGAGCTATCGGAGCCCGTACTACTGAGTCACAGCTGCACCGTGAACTCACGAGCGGCTTGTCCATGCCTGTGGGCTTCAAGAACGGCACGGGCGGAAAATTCAAGGTGGCGGTGGACGCCGCTGTGGCGGCCTCGCAGCCGCACAACTTCCTGGGGCTCAATGAGCACGGCCTCGCGTCGATCGTCCGCACCAAGGGCAACAAGGATTGCCACGTGATCCTCCGTGGCGGCTCGAGCGGCCCCAACTACGAGAAGAAGTTCATTGACGAGGCAGCTGCGATGCTGACCAAGGCAAAGCAGCCTTCCAAGATCATGGTCGACTGCTCGCACGGCAACTCCCGCAAGCTGCCCGCCAACCAGCCCAAGGTGTCCAGCTACATCGCCGACCTCGTGGCCGGGGGCAACACCAACGTGCTGGGCGTCATGATCGAGTCCAACATCGTCGAGGGCAACCAGTCGCTCGGCGACGACCCGTCCAAGCTCGTCTACGGCCAGAGCATCACGGACGCCTGCATCAACTGGGAAGACACGGTCACGGTGCTCAAGGAGCTCGCCGCTGCCATCACCAAGCGCCGCCGGAACGCTGCCAACTAGATTCCGACAAACCATACAACCATAGACTTGTACATGTACGTGGCGGTGGCAAAGTCTGCAAAAATGGAAGTGGATTGGTAAGCTGCTCAAACGACATCACCAACGGGAGCGACTACGACGTCGTGCTCATCCGAATGGGCTTCTTGCGCTGTCGGACTGAAGCCGGCCTGCCGTGTTCTGAGCCAGCTGGTCTTGATGGAGCGCGATTGCTGCGGCCACGTCCCCGGCCACCGACCGGTCGCCGGCGAGTTGGCGAGGCTGACGAGGCCCATTCCCAGACGACCACGTCTTCACCACTTACTCTGTCGCATTGAAACAGCACCCACTTATCACATTAGCATTGAGAAACCCCGTCCATTTCGCCAGCACTGGACGTACCTCATGACCCGCGTGGAGATTCGGGAATCGTCCTTGACGACAGCCACGACCTTCGGCCAGACGGACTTGCAGAGCCATGCACGGTCCTGGAGGGATCGCTTCTCGAACAGATCGTCGCGTAAATGATCGGCGGGGTAGAACCGATCGGGTCTTCTCGTCCGGTCGAGGAGGAAAAAGCGCACCTCCTTCAAGAACCGATCCACCAATTCACGCTCCGTGCGGTACACCAGGAACTGTCGGTAGCCGAACACCAAGGCTGTGCCTAAAGCGACAGCAAGAGCAATCAGTTTGATGCGGGAGAAGAGCTGGTGCTTGGCACGGCATGACCAGGGCACGACACGCCCGCCTACGACCAGTTGACGCTGATCTTCAGTCACGAAAATGTCCTTCAGGTCACGAAGCGCCATGTCGAGAGCTCGATTGAAGACATACTCGCGAGGCAACGTGGACACCGCCTTGCCGTACGAGATCGTTCTCGTCACGAACGCTTGCACATCCGACAGCAACACTTCGATTGACGCACTGAGGCCACTTGCGAGCTCCAAATCTTCATCAGACGAAAAGTAGCTCCACAGCGGCACATTGTCGCACGCGCTCTTGGCTGCCTTCTCGATCACGAACTCCTGGATGCCGAGCGCGAGCTTGTCGAGGTTCTCCTGGACTTCAGGGTCTTCCTTGCACAGTCCGTAGTGCAGTGAGTACGGCGGCGCGCACGAAATTACCGAGCCGTTCAGGCAGTTGCCATACACTGGGCAGGGCTGGCACACGGGTCCCGAAGCTCGAGCTGCCATGGCTGTGGTGCTGATAAACGGCTGCAGCGCCTTGGAGCGATCGAAATGATCAGCGCGGTCGGCCAGCACGAAGGAACCTTCACTCTGCTCGATCCATGCGCTGTCGCAGTACGGCAGCGGCGGCTCCAGCAACTTCTTGACAAAAGGTGCAGCCACAACAAGCGCACAGAGCAGCAATGCACCCGACACCAGCCTCAGTAGAAACTGCTTCCAGTTCATGTGCATCACCTTATTCAGCCGGTCGATCTTGCTCTCCGTCGTCTCCTCATCCGTCTCCACCTCCTCTTCCTCGAGCTGCACACGCTCCTCGTCTCTCTCCACTACTTCAGCCTCACTCCCAGCAGCAGTCACCGCTTCACGCTCCGTCTGAAACAACTTCCTGTCCACTTCCGGGCTCCGTGGGGACGACTTCAAGTCCAGCCTCGTGTTCTCCTCCTTCATGGCCGAAAACTGGCTGCGCAGCTTCAATCTTCTGCTTCTCAGCGCTTCGCGGTCTCTCTGCTCACTGTCCGTCAACGCTTCTTCCGACGGGAACTTCCGCTCGACCCTGGGAGTGCTCGCTCTTAGCAGCGTGTCCAGAATCCCGTCTCCCTCCACCATCTCCAGACTCCCCACATGCTCCACCGCCGTCAAATCCACGACTCCTTCAGCCTCTGTATCGCCAGTCAACGCGGTATGGGCTCTAGTCCGTCGACGACTGAGCGGCGTCTCCAGCAGCGTGGTCCCTGTGGTGCTTATCTCCGACATGTACGCGAGACCGGAGGCCACGGGCTCGACAGCTCTGTCTTTCTCTTTACCTCTTGATACATGAACTGGTGCAGGCCTGGGCTTGGGGCTCTGCACGGATGGGTCCGCGTGCCGACTGAAGAGCGTCACCGTAGGTTTCTTCTCCGTAGACTCCTGGGTCTTCCTCGGTGGACGGCGGGTTGACAGCTTGGGACGAGGCTTACGGGCAACTGGAGAGGCTTCAGGGGGAGCTTGGCGGCGTCGCTTGCTGCTGGGGGCGGCAGGGACGGCAGGCTTGCGCTTGGCGCGGGAGGAGGTCTGTCGCTCCATTTTTTGGTAACTTTCTCTAATGAGACATTGCCGATAAGAAACGTTAGCGAGTGTCGATCAGAAAAATGGGTACACTGACTTGAAGATTCCTTTTCGAGCTTCGAGTTCTGAGTTTGTTATCTTGTGGTTAAACTTCAGTTTTGCCTACTGCTCGTGCACGCAGTAGCCCACGAGCAGGTGGCAGGTTGTTTTGACGATTTTCACTTCCGGTGGCGGGTTCGCGACCAGCGCCTTGCACGCGGCAAGATCTGGGCACACGAAGATGTATAGAGGCGGGTCCGCATTTTCCACGTCCGAGAAGACCGTGTTCATCGTCTTCTGTTGCTCGACGTCGATGCTTTTTCCCAAGTCTCGACTGGTGACTATGCGGAGGTACGCCACGCTGCTTCTCTTGTCGGGACGAGGCTCAAGCTTCACAATGGCGTTGACAGTTGGCAAACCGTAGCACGCAAGGAAGGACATGAGCGCGTCTCGGCGGTTGCTTCGCCATCCCTTCAGCTCGTTCACATGATCTCTTATGGGGACTTGGTATCTTGGGGTTTTACTGCAAACTATGTTGCCTTTTTTCAGGCCCAATCGAGTCATGCGCAAATTCTGGGGTTCGTTGCTGTCAGGATCGAACTCCGAGACGTAGAGCTTGTTGTCCTGAGCGAGACGACTCACATAGAGCTCAAACGTTCTCTTTGCGAGTAAATCATTCCCAGCGCTTTGAGCCCAGCGAAAGACTCGAAAAAGTTCATCCAGCCCAAGCTGCAATGAAAAGGTAGTAGATACGACATGCTCCACGTCTACGGTTTGAAGCCAGTGTTGTTGACAAGTGAGCTGATTCATCTCCATCACGTTCTCGACAAACACATGACAGAAAGGATCGGCAGTGTATTCTTCGGTCCCCCACTTGGTGGACAACGAGAGCGAGATATCGTCCACGTCATAGATCGCATCATCCATGAATTCTCGTATAGCTGTCGCGGTGGGCAGCGTGAACGTACGTACACTGCCTCCCGAGTAGTAATACCGTCCGTTCACAACGTTCTCATCAAAGTTGTACACGAGCATTCCCAGAAGCTGGAGGTCTTTCTGTGACCAACTCGGCAGCAAGCAACAGTACTCATCATTTCGATCTCTAAACATCAGATCAACTGGCTGTGACGCTGTTAGCATGCCGAAATCCCTCAAACCTTCTGGGACATCGCGGTGCTCAAAGTTATCCAGCAAGAGCCACACGTTCGACGTGCCGTGTTGACGAACGAGCTCTTGGTAGATATTCGTGGCACTCACATCGGTGCAGTCCTCCACTACGAAATGCTCCACGGCACCACTCTGATCGTAGCCCAAGTAAACGAGGCAGTCGCTTTCGGCCAATTGTCGAAAGATGAGCACCCACTGCCTGAGCCTAAACACGAGGTAGAACGCAACCACACACAATAGCGTAGACTTGCCAATCCCGGACGACCCCACGAGGATACACTTCTTCCTGAAATACTCGTAATTGCTGCCAAGGGGAGCTTCTCGAAACCAGCCGTCTATGAGCAGCGACACAACGTGCTTCTCTTCTAGACGCCAAAAGATCATGCCATTGCTGGTGCATCCGCCAAAATTTCTCATGAACGTCCAAATCGATGGGATCGTGTGTGCTTCCCCCGCTTCCCATTCCGTCAGAGACGCACACTCTTGCTCAAACTCCTCCGGGTTCTCCAAGACTCGCGCACTTGGAAGGACGATCCGTACCCCGAACGACGCCGATGCCCCGATATCCACGTCGTAAGGGACGAGCAAAAACTTCTCCGCCATCGTAGCAAGTTTAGAAATGAGAGGCAACCGTAGAATTAAGGTTTTTGGCCTCGCAAGATTGAAGTCTTCCGACCCTGAAGTTGAAGTAGCACACGTCACAGGTTTGGTGTCCACCACATAACATT